>OMPJ01015175.1:29685-67554 GCA_900312935.1 Carapus acus | reverse complement strand
ACTGGACTGCCCTGCAATGCACTCCAAGTATGACATCGACTAGTCGTTCATTGCGTGATTGTGACTTCAACAACATGGACGCCCAAAAGCAAGAGCACGCTATTGAAGTGGGAGGAGAGCAGGACATTACTCCACCACAGCCAAGGCATCCATGATTTCACAACACAAATGCAATCCCACTGCACTTCCTTTACATGGGCACTATGGCACGTGCTAGTTGTTGGCGCATACTTTGCTGTAGCAGAATTTGAGCCTGTCGTTGCCTCTACTTTTTTCTGGTTGGTGTAAATAATGTATATGATTTATCTGTTAGATTGTCACTTGTGCCCTCTACTGTGTTTTCCAGGACGTCATCAATGAAAAGTCAAGGACTACAGTACTTGACGTTCATCACATAACTGTCAACTTTTTAAGAAACTGAAGTGGTGCAACTCCTAACATATGGGGCATCTTAAAAGGGCAACATAAAATGATGACAATATGATTATCAGCAAGTAAAACGTATACTCTGTAAACTGTTGGCGATGCCCAGTCATTGGGTAATGCATTGTTAATCATCTTCATCCCACCGTAGGTGATTTGTCAGTGCAAACCTGAAGAACTGCATTGTCAGGCATTGTTGGGTAGGCAAATGTAATGTCTTTGAATTCCACCAGTCCACGGCATGTGTCTGGCACCTCCTTGCCATCAGCTGGGTGTTTGGGTTGCCTGTCCAAGTACTCAAACACCTTTTCTGCTGCTCCCACACCCTGCATCAGACCTGTGTAGACTGATGCAATGTTCTACAACATAGAAAATACACTCACACAATTCACTTGATAAAGTCAAAACTACTGACTTTGTGTTGTCAAGGGATTGGAGAAACACAGGTACAGGCAGATGAAATACCTCTAAACAATCGCCAAGCTCCAGCATATATATGAAAAATGAGAACAGTTCACCGCTGGTCATTTGGCTTGTGAGCACAAGGTGGCCACCATAATAAAGGATAGCAACCTCAAGAACGAGTTCTGACATCTGTAAAACACACAACAACCTAACTGACAAAGGGAATTTGTAAAAATCACGTAAAACAACAAATGTAGCAAAACAAGAAATGAATGTCAAAAATGTGAAGATTTACTGAGGCAGACCTCTGATACTTACACAACTGGACCAGATGTAGCAAGTGCAGGCAATGGCCTGTTTTTTGTTGATTTGGAACATTTTTAGGAGCTTGGTGTGGTAGGTGTCTGCTTCACCACCTTCATTGGCAAAGCTTCGCACTGTCCTCATGGCAGAAATGGTTTCCTCTGCAATTTTATTCGCCTCTGCAAGTGTTTGCTGCACCTGATTGGTCAGTTTCTGTAGAGTAGTGCAACATTTAGCCTCTATGAACCACTGATACACAAGATCAGAACAAGTCAGAGTATGCTAAGTGTCACCTTATAGCACTCCTCATACAGTAAGGAAACGAAGCCAATGAAAGGAAATCCCATGATGGCAACCAAAGACAGCTTCCAAGATATGCCAAACATGAAGATCAAGAAGCCAATGCTCTTGATGATGCTCCTGAGGAAGATGTTTACATTCTGGGAGGTAATGTCACTCACTTGAGTGGTGTCGGATGTTAGGCGTGAGATAATGTCTCCTACAGGACAAGAGTGATACACTGTATATTAGCATTGTGAAACTGGGGTAGTTTTCTTCTCAGGTGATGGAGACAAGATGAGTGGTGTAACAGGAAAAGGTGGATATATTTACTGTGTGTTACCAGTGTGGTTTTCATCAAAAAAGGCAATCTCTTGATTCATTAGAGCTCTGAACAGATTATTCCTGAGCCAAAGGTTTAATCTTGAAAACGTGAAGGTGAAGACTCCATCTCGCACTCCCATTGTAAACGAACTGCAAATAGTACAAACCAGTTTCATACGGGATTATTATAGGTGTGGTACATGAAATAAAAGGCAACTTTTTTTTGTTTGTGCTTTCCAACGCTTGTTGCATCACCAGTTTCCCTTTTTTTACTATCAGGGGTGTATTAGTTGGGACATTGTAATGCTCACTGATGAATTGTAGAATTGTATTCAAGAATAATAAATGTCATATTCTGCACTAACCTGACAAAGGCCAAACCTGTGACTGTGATTGCACATTTGTTAAAGGCAGCCATACTCTTGTGAACCACAATGCTCTCCACGGCCTTTCCATAGTAGTATGGAGTAAAGGCCTCACCTGAGGGAAAACATTACTCAGTAAGAAGCAGTTATGACTCACCCACGGTGCAAATGATTAACAGTCCAAGGATCAACTTGGTCGGTGCCCAGTGTAATAAACAGCAAATTAGTAAAATAACCGCAACCCGATCCCTTTGTTAGTGGTTGGGCAGGAATCATTGTGCCAGGACACAAGTATTAAGTCTTCAAATGGGACTCACACACAGCAGAGATGATGAGAAAGAAAAAGGAAACAAACAGCAACCCATATTCTTTCTTGCAGTAACTTAGTAGTCGTCCCAGAGTGGCTCGAGAACTGGTGACCTGTTCCTCCTCGCTCCCCTTCACCTGCTTTTGACACCCCTCTTCCTTGTCTTCCATCCTGGCAGTCTCCAATGGCTGTTCTGTCTCCTTTGAGCCTTTTCCATAATTACTGCTAATGGAGATGGCCGTAGATTTCAACTGCTTGCCCAAGAGGTTCCAGATCAGCAGAACGCAAACACTGGATGCACAGGTCCAAACCATTAAAGCGATTTTCCATTGCTGGTGAGCAAGATTTTGCGACTCACTCAACATCAGCAGCTTGGCCAAAGTGTATGAGACCACACTCATGCAGAAAAAGAGAATGGCTGCTGTAACTCTGGAAACCCTGCCAGGTCCATCTTCTCCATTCCAAAGTACTCCTAATGAGCCTCCCAATACAAGGGAGACCCGGAGCAGTACAATCCCCCAAAGGTCCAGGAGGGAGACAAATATATTAAAGTTCTGAGTCTCGGCTCCGATTATTCGGAAATCCAATCCATGAGTATACAGGACGGTGGTGATGAAAAGGTCAGCAAGTACGAAAAGGACACTGCAGCTTACCACCAATTTGCCTCCCATGTTGAGTGGAAACAACATATTATACTATGAAGATGCAAAGATAACACATAACGTTTGACAAAGGCCACAATTTAGCTTCTCAAATGAATCATGGTGCGAACCATGAGGACAGAGTTAAGATGGTAACACAGCGAAGTGGATACCGGTAACAAAGATCGTCTAACACTACAGACGCAGCACTCGCACCGCAGGTGTTTTATCGATTTGCCCGGTATTTTTATATGGCGGGTGTCGCTCGTTGAGTGTTTACCAAAGATGTTTACTTGTGACCTAGCCTATTTGCAGTTCAGCGAAAAAAAAAATCGGATTCTGATATTAAGTTGAGTGCTTTCTCGGCAGTGTACGTTTCGAATTGCAGAAGAAAAGAGAAAAGAAGTAACGTAGTTTGTTCAGCGAAAAAAAATCGAACTCTGATATTCAGCTGAGTGCTTTCTCGGCAGTGTATGTTTCGAACTGCGAGAGAAAAGAGAAAAGGAAAAACGTAGTGTGTTCGACACAGAGCGAAGCATCTGCCTCTCACGATCAGACCACATTGTTGCGGATATGACGTTTACCCCCAACAGCACAACACAGCAGCTGGAGGATGAGGGGCGTGCAGAGTGTATCAGTAACTTCATCATAGATGTATGACTGAACAAGAGGTATACATTAATAAATAACTTTATTTATAAGTATCGTTACTTACAAATTACACTCTGTATGACAAAGTGGAACCAATTGATATTTTCATAGGAAATAACATTTTACTTCAGCGGTAGATCGCATAAAGTAGATGTGGATATCAATTAAAGACTTCTTTGGCCACGGAGCCTTCAACAGGGACAGAATGATGGAGATACCGATTGGTCTCGACAATACACTTGTGTAATAGGTACCGAGTTCCGAATGTCAGTCACGACATTAGTCTAAGCTTACCTCAACCGCGTTTCATCAGTGGATATCGGATTCAGGCAAATGATACGCTAATTCAGTCTTCACATGTTCAGAGCTGCTCTGCTCAGTGGTCAGCATCGTTCCAATGGGGAATGATAGGTACAAGCTCTGCTTGAGTTTTTTGGGAGAGGGTGACTCTTCTCTACCACACTTAGGACCTGAAATTTTGTGTGTTGATGTTGTGTTGTTTTGCTTGCGTTTGGCCCTCTTCTTTTCCTGCTTGTAAGCGGCGTTCATATTAGTTATTACCTGTGAAGTAAACACATCCCACACATTCAGATAGGAGGTGAGCAATCTTGCTATGTCACTGTTCATTTTATCCGATGCAACAATAAAAAAAGCCATACAAACCTAAAGGAAGTAAGCAATTTTACAATTTCATTGTTAATTTTATACTATGCTGTAATTACAAAGCCATAAAATCCTAAAGAAAAGTTTTGAGTCAACAGTCTTTGAACAACAAATCTTTTGTTAACTGAACATCCAACAATTGTCAAAATATTACCAGCAATTTAGAGCACTCCACATAGCAAGTAGATGTGTCTGTCCATTTAAGTCCACAAGCTAACACATTGAAAGTAGAGATGTAAATGGCATTACCAACTGTTTAAGCAAGTTCTGCTGCTCTTGCATTATGCTCATATATGTAGTGGCTTCCTCCTTTGTAGAATAAACATCTTGCTCTTGGTTGTCACAGCTTAGGGTGTTGGACGGTGCCTTAATAGATGTAAATTCAATTTATCAATAATAGTACGAATCTAATTCATTCTGAAAATCGCCTGATTCCCCAGGGAATACTCACCACGTTTGGGAAATGTGGTGTCCTGTTGAACAGAAGGGAATATGGAGTAAATTTGGTAGTGGGGTTTGTGGAGGTCCTAAAGAGAAACATCACTGGGTCCAGGAAGTCGTCCCATTCACACTGCTTTTCAGTTACCATCTGTGCTATGGCCTCCTTTAATAAAGGAGTTGTGCAATCATGAAGTGGATTGAGTTGAGGCTGATTCAGAGGAGTGACCATCTGCACGATGCTCCACCTGTCACACAGCAGCTTTGTCACCTGGGAAGCATAAATGTTGGCACTCACTCATTGACAAGCAACAGAACAAAATGGCGTTATTGTCTCTTTTTGTGTTCTCACAGCTCACCTCATCACAGAATTCTACACTCTGTGCGCACACAATAGTTTGGGGGGCACCAAACCTAATCAGAGGAGATGAGGTTAAGTTCAAGTCAAGTGGAATGGATCAATCACGACTTCCATATGCACAACGTAGTCATCAAGTTCATCGTAAAGCAAATACAAATCCATACATATCAGAATCTAAATAAAGATTTTTTTTTTGGCCTAATACTGACAAATAGATACTGTATGTTTGTAGAGGAGTTCAAGATTACGATGTATTCTACACAATAATTTCAGTTGATATTATAGCATTTTGTTCGCGTGAAAATATGGCCAAATTTACACATAAAAGAAATACTTTGCAGAACACTGAAGTGATCATGATGGTGTCACGTACATAGGCAGAATGTTAGCATTTATCCTACTGCAACAACACTAAACATACTTATAAGTGGTGTGAGGAAAATGGTTTGTTTTGCAGTGCTGCATACCTGTATATGCATTTTGAAATGCATCTTGCAATAGACAGTGCATCTATCTTTTGCACTGGAAAGGCCTCAACCCATTTACTAAAGTAATCAATGAGGATTGTAACGTGAGTGTTGCCTTGCTGAGTCTCTGGGAGAGGGCCTGTACAGATTGGGAACAAAACAGAAGCAAAACAAAGTTTGTTAAGAGCCTGAACCAAAAAACTATTTGTTAAAGCGATTTTTGCAAGACCGTGATCTAAAACACCTATTATGTCGATCCCAACAATGTCCCAGGGTGCATCCACTTTGATGGGACGAACAGTTCTTGCCATGCTTTTAGCTTTCTCTGTGTGCCGACACGTCTCACACACCTTTATCTGAAAGCAAAGAAAACTGCACTACTTAGACTTCACTACACTTAAAGGCAGAGCTGGTTTTAAATACTGCATAGGCAGTTATCTGTTTATACATCAACTTTCGAACATATGTACACGGATCTCCATGACATAAAGTTTATTTACCCAGTCTACGACATCCTTGATGATTCCCAGCCAGTAGTACTTGCTCTGAATGCGGTGAACAGTTTTCTTCTGCCCGAGGTGATGACCAATGTCGTTGAAGTGGCAATCCAAGAAAATCTCCCTCTTCCGTTGCGCATCAATCACCACCTCTCTCTTCTCATCTTTCTTGGGCCCAACATAGTACAGTTTGTCCTCTTTAATGCAGCATAATGACAAAAATGGGATGAGTCATGACACATCCACAGTTTACAAAGTGGTATTACTGTTGATACGTAGTTGGGTGGGTGTCTATGCAGTTAACTTTCCCTCAAACAAAGATCAGATGACTGAGCTGATGCTCAAAGAGGATCAAAACCTCCGTCTAGATCTGGATTTGACAAATGAATGTAATTGCCATGGCGACTGCCTTTTGCTTCAATGAACCACCCCATAATACCGGAGCGGTATTAAGGGACTGGATCGTCACAAAACTCAATTGGATCTATACACTTTCACATTTAAGCATCATCTGATATTCCCTGATCTGATCAATTCTAGAGAATGATACAAAAAGGTCTAGGCAATTTCACAAGTTTGCTTATTTTCATATTATGTTTGACGCTATGACCACTTGCAGACAAACAATGCGACTGAGGTGAGCCTCGAAAGTGTGTGATGCGTTCAGGACTAATAAGGTATGCTTACACTCTCTGTAGGTCCCATGAACATTTCCCGCCATGACCATTCTTACCGTCAATTATAAACTTTTGGGCGTATCTTTTAAGATTCTTCTTCCTAACAGGGTTCACTGTCTGGGGAAAACAGCCTTTAGCCACAAAAGCGTAAATATCGCCCAGCTTGTTAGAGCTTGATTCAACCACCTCCTCCTCTGCCACTTGCAGCGAATCCACACTTAACATGTTTATACACTGAAGTAGAAAAACGGACGACTGATAAAATAAACCTCATTAAATTTAATGTTGGGTGGCGTCGCAGTGTAAATACGTGTAAATGAAGGGCAAAGTCGCAAAACGATCTCTTCTACCGGCCGACGACAATTAGGAAGCAGATTTCGGCTTTCCTTCTTCTGATGACTTTTCGGTAGTTTTCGGCTTTCCTTGCGAAGTGCTGCCCCCGATGGTTGACAAGAAGCATTGTTGCATTGAAGCATTGAAGCAACTGATTCGCATGTTAATCCAAGTAATTCGGACAGTGGATTGTCGCTATGTACGTAGGTAGAACACTCCTTCAAAATTTTAATGCATCTGTCTTTCTCACTGCAGTTATCCGATCCACAGTGAAATATACAAGTAAATGGTTGATAGACAGGGTCAAACGCTGTAGGTAAAGAGTAAGATTTTGTACACGTACCGGACTTCTCCCTGTTGTACCAACGGCTTTTACTATGAAAATGTGTTGCCGGAAGTTGTAGAAGTGCCTGTGTTGCCTAAACTAGCAACAGCTGGTGACTCTACGATCCGTCTTGCCCACATTATTTTGTCTTCGACGTAGCACTCCGCAGCGTAGTTATGAAAAACGAGAGCGATGGAAAATTTTACACTTGTAAATGTTTCTTGACCAATAACATTTTCCTGGACGATTATCAGCTCCACGTTCAATTCGTGTCTGAGCAGCAGTTCACAGAGGACTATGGCGCAGTGAGCAAGTGTCTCTTTAATAACAGGGAGCAATGTTGTATTTTTGAAGGATTGGCACAGCTAGTGCGAATTTTCTCTCGTGTACTTCCTCGAACGGCTTGGTTTCCGCGCGCTGTGTAGCTGTCATAAATTGCTGCTACTTTGAAACGATTATAGCAATTTTCAAGGGTGGATTCAAATCACAATCTTTCTTTTTTCTTACTTTCATCAGGTTCTTAGAAGACTTGGCTGCGAAACGACCCAACAGTTTAATGATGTCTTAAGAAAGGCAAGAAACCAACAGCCAGTATGACATCATTTGAAATCGTAGATGCTGTATAGTAATGATGTGTGTTTATCATCAAACTTACTTGTGACAGATTATGTCGTTTTATCAATTCGACAGCAACCGAATCCATGGTAGTGGGAGTAGGGAGCTCGATGTGTGTGAAACATATACAGTGATTGATTAAGATGTAGTGTGGGTTTGCCATGGTCTGCTTCTAAATCAGCATTTGTAGTCATATTTTGCATCACAATATATTAAGATAGAGAGTAATTTAGCCTGTGCCACAATGCCTTAAATTACTGAATGTGCTCTATAGATTACAGTGGAGATTGAGAGGCGAGTCTGCATTAAAAAGCAGTCTGCTGAGAGAGCAGCAGCTATAAAGGACATTTACCAGCCACTGCATTCACATGTGTACCGTCTGCAGGTAATTAGTGCACCTGTGTATCTGATGCTTATTAGCAAAACATCTTGCTGAGACGTTTTTTCTTTTAACTTAGGACTCCTTCATCACTGCACACTTCAAGCGCATGGTTGAGTACTGCCGAAATAGTGATGCATCTGAGGAGGGCCTCATCAGTTTGTTGGAGGTAGAGGCCGGTGGGTAGACCAGTTTTAGACATGCTAGCTTGAAATGGACTCAGGATCCTGCTCATTCGATGTTTTTAGACAGTCAAATCCAAAGTATGTGGATATCACAAGAGTACTCATTGCGTACAGTAAACATTTCTTTACTTTTTGAGCTTTTAAGAATTAGAGGGAAGGGTGTGTAAACTGCAAAGTTAAGTTTTTGAGCAAGGGTAGCGATTAGAGGAAATGTTGTAGCAGACAAGCTACCTCTCTGAAAGTGGTTTTTACATTTGTCACAGTAAACTTGCTTTTTCTAGGAAGTGTGACAATGTTAATCAATGTTTTGCCACAGCTCCAAGGGTATACCGCTTCCCAGTGTTTGAGAAAAGCTTCTGTGAGCAGCTCTTAGAGGAGTTGGAACACTTTCAGCAGTCTCCAGCCCCCAAAGGAAGACCAAACACTATGAACCACTATGGGGTAATTAAGTCATTTGGTCACTGCACCCTCCCATTTACTTTTTATTTCCGTGTTTCTCTGAATGAAAACCTTCTCCTATAGATGACAAAGTCATCAATATCATACAGCAATTAGCTTTAATGATTGCTGCAAGGCGCGATTGAAATCATGAATATTCAGTACAACACCCCCTACCTGCCTCCTTTATGTTGTCTATTCAGTTTCATTGTGATGTGACATTTCAATTCCATATGCTTTGCAGGTCATTTTTCTACATAGTTACTGCAAGAGAGACTTTTGACACTTAGAAAACCATAACCCTTAGCACAAGAGAGAAAATGGATGGTCAATGACTGCGGACTACTTTGTAAACATTGTAAGTCTTTCCTTCTCTGCCCAGATCCTGCTTAATGAGCTCGGGTTCGATGAGTACTTTGTCACACCTCTTCGAGAGCAGTACCTTCTCCCTGTGACCTCATTGCTTTATCCAGATTGTGGTGGGGGCTGCTTGGACAGCCATAAAGCATTTGTGGTTAAATATGACATGGATGAAGATTTGGACCTCAGCTATCACTACGACAATGCAGAGGTCACAATAAATATTTCCCTGGGCAAGGACTTCACTGAAGGAAACCTTTATTTTGGTGACATGAGGCAGGTAAGACTCGGTCGAAATGCATCTCCTCACTTCTTCTCCAGATGCATCATGCCTGCTACCATTTTTCGACAGCTTACATTTGCCTGTTTTACCGGAAATTGCAATAGATGTTTTCTTGTCTCCCCACTCCAAGTCATATGTTTATCAAAACGCAATGACAAATCTAGCCATGTCAACTTGGCCGATCTCTCTTAGCTTCTTTACAAATGCTGGAGTAAGTGAGGGTAATGTCTCTCCGACCCAACGTAGGTGCCTTTGAGTGAGACCGAATGCTCGGATGTTGAGCATAGGGTGAGTGAGGGCATCCTCCATCGGGGTCAGCAGATGCACGGGGCCTTGCCCATTTCTTCTGGCCAGCGCTGGAACCTCATCATCTGGATGAGGGCGTCACAGGTGCGGAACCATCTCTGCCCCATGTGCAATCAGAGGCCCACGCTGATAGAGGGAGAAGGCTATGCCGATGGCTTCACCAAACCCTCCGTCTCACTGGATGCTGCCTGTGTTTTGACGTAAAGCATCTGTCTGGTGGTGGCCTCCATGAAAATGGCACCAGGCAGCAACCTCTCATAAATTGGTTTATATACCACCGGTTAGACAGTATTATACCAATTTAATGTTGGTAACCAACAGTAATTCATTGTCTCTGTAATCCACATTGGAATGTTTGAATTTGTTGGGTATTGTTCACAGTTTTTATTGACAGTGTCATGATTCGAGACTTTTCTTTTAAGTGTTCTCTGGTGGAACAGTGGAGAATTGTAGAGCAGCCTTACTCATTCAAAGCAAACACTGAAAATTCAATATTGATCTGTATGTCAGAGAATTTTTAACTATACTCATCGTGTGGATTATTTTTGAAGTTATAATGGTCACACAGTATTCATCAGTAGGCTTAGTATTAGATATTCAGAAATTAGTCAATCAAAGTGATTTTCAATGTGTCAGAATGCAATTTCTGAAAAAAGAGGCAGTGTTACTTTGTCACTTTTACTTCAAAGCCATCATCTACAAATAATGTACAAAAATAAATTGCATAATTTTTCATGGGACTACAACCTTGGCTTTGTTAAGTAGAATGTCAACAGTTATCAACGCTCCTCTTTGACAAAAATGTATCTTGGCAATTAATGGCGGCGTTAACGTAGACACCACTGTAAAGCAAGCATACTTCTGTCATCGTCTGTTTTTCAATAACACCAGAGCATTTTTGAGAAGCATCTCAAAAACACTCAAAACAGGTTTATAATAAATAACTGTGACAACAGTCAGTTCCGCTCCTGTTATTCTGGAAGAACAATTTCAGTTTGGCCTGAGGTCTGTGTGAGCAAAAGGTCTTCATCCGAACTGCATGATTCAGTTACTACAATCAATCCAAAAGAGCTAAATGGTTGTATATATTTGCACAAATCATTTCATAATATATTACTCAAGAACATCAATGCTTTTTGATTGATTCTTGCATCCCAGGTAAAGGTATATACAATAATGTGGGAAATATACAAATGCATATGATAGATTGATGAGTTTATCCCCTCAATTCTGCCATAAAGCTATGATACATAATATATTTTCTCTCATACTTTAAAACACATACACATCAATAATGACAATAATTTGCCCATAGTCATGTCAATTTACATATACCGTTACATACAAATTGTTACTATTCAGTTCATTACTTTAGACAAAATAAACCCCACTGAAAGACTGATTCTGTTCATGCTGAGAAAGCAGTTTTTCAGATCAGTCATTTCAAGAGATGTCCGATAATATCGGCCCACCGATATTATCGGCCCGATATTAGCATAAAAATGTAATATCAGTATCGGATTTTTTTGCTTTAAAACATAAAATAAAAACCGATAAAAATGAAATAATGCTTGCGTTACACCGAAATAGTGCCTATGCGCTCCTGAAGCGTTTACCGGCGCGCATATCGGTATCGGCTGTTATCGGTATCGGTAAATTGAGAGTTGGACAATATCGGCATATCGAATATCGGCAAAAAACCCAATATCCGACATCCCTTGTCATTTCTGCTGTCAGTATGTGCCACTATATCATGATGCAGGTGCAATGTCCCTGCACTCTGTACGGTGTCTGTTTTTCCTCAGTTTCATAATGTAGTCTCACTACCCAGTTTTCGATGCTGATGATGGTCGTCTGAGTCGTAGTCGTAATCTGACTCCATCTCTAACTTGACCTTTGGGACAGGGCAAGCAATCCCTTGGCCTATAGGCACAGCCGGAGATGATGGGCAGGAGATCTTCAGGTGCAGTGTAATGCTGGGGAAGGGTAAGGCCAGTTACCGTACACCGTGACAGAAACACATCAAGGGTCTAAAGGAGGATGCTGGGATGGGCAGGAGTGCCTACAGATTCTCACTCCAGCCAATAGAAGTAAACAAGTTGCCGTTGTCGTTGGCTGAAATGAAAACCTAAAGGTTGGGGCACAGTATGGCTGAGATTTTTGAGAGGGGGCTTGATACAATGAACAATGAGCATGCAAAAATCTTATGGGATGTACATATGGATACATACATCCATAACTGAGGAGACTGATTTATGTACTATGCATAGTTCATAAACATTTTGTCATAAAACCAATACTTCATTGGAAACCATGCCTGTTTCAAAGCAATGCAGAGGAGCAGAGATGTACATGGATGAGTGGTGTAGTAACTGTGCACCGTAAATTGGGTCCAGCATTCACAATAAAACTCTTTCAATTGCAAAAAACATATTTATTGATAATATCTCCAAAAGGATTATCTGTCAAGGTTAGAGTGCATAGAAAATGGGTTTCAGTATACATGCAGGTAAGGTTTGACATAACAGACTGACACAAGAATTCACTTTGCACACAGGAAAAATAAACAACCAAAATAAGGAAACTAAGGAAAAAATCGACTGTGGAGCTCTACAGCTTTCTCACAAATTTTGCATTTATTGCTCTCACAATTCAGTCAGGTAGCCAAGAATTTGAATGCATAGATTTTCTTCAGATGTCACCTATGACACACACACCTACATAGTACCCATCCCTTGCTTTCTTCATCCTTTTCAAATCTTGCCCAAAAAGTACTGAGATGTATGAAAAACGCCATGCGATTCATCACAATAATGAATCGCAAAGTGGCACAGTACATACATGTGCACACACAACAGAGGATGACTGGCAGCAAAATTTTGTGAGATGAATAAGATTAAACATGTCTGCATTGCTTGAAAGTGCATGGTGAGGAGACTGAACTTGTGTGTGTGATCTATGTGCACTAGTCCTTGACTGTATAGTGTATGCACCAACATCTATCTATCTATCTATCTATCTATCTATCTATCTATCTATCTATCTATCTATCTATCTATCTATCTATCTATCTATCTTTCTGTCTATCTGTCTGTCTGTCTGTCTGTCTGTCTGTCTACTCTGTGATAAACAATTAAAGGACACAGTTGGCTGCAGGCTGACAGTGCACCCCCCACTGAGAATGGGAAACATCAGGGTAGATTAGATCTTTGTATGGGATGTGCAGGTTGAGGACACAGTACCTGCGATCCATGTCTGACTCAGAGCTGAGGGAATGGTTGGAGTAGGAGCGGTACTTCTGTGTGTCCTGTGAGCGCAAACACAGGGAGGGGCATTCAGGAAATTGTACCACTCACTCGATCCTACAGGAGGCAGCAAAGGTCTGAGTTTCTCACCTCATCCTCACTGTCGTCCGATTTGGTCTTTTTCTTATCTTTCCCCTTTTTCTTGTCATCATCCTTCTTTTTCTTCTCTCTATCAGGCAGTATGTCGTCAAGCCAGGCCAGGTCATGCTGGGAGAAGACCATGTCCAACATTTTACGGACGACCATCAGGCCCAGTATCTGTGTGGGGTGAGTCAAAGGTTTATTAACTCAGGAGTATGTAATTTAATCGTATTCAAGTCATCACACCTCAAAAACCATCAAATATATCTCTGTGGTTGCACTTTAGAAGATGAACAGGCAGTCAGCTTTTGCTCCTCTAGATTGTTTTGTAATCACATCAACAGTTTCCATCCGCCGTGTGTCATTTGTATTCAGAAAGTATACGAGGCAGGATGTGCGATTTTAAAAAGCTCAGCGTGAAAGTTTTATCCCACTTCAGTAATTCCCAGAAGCGGACTGGGAGCACACAGTTTTTAAATCTAATACTCATCAACTCCTATTCACGTTTGTTTGGGCATCTGCAAGAAATCTTTCGTGCAGCGCCATTGTCATTATTGATTTTCTGGTTATTGACACCAAATAATATCCCACTGGGTTACTGTGCCGGATCCACTGAAAAAAAAGGTCCTTGCCTCTCTTTCACTCACTATTTAAGATACAAACTCTCAATAATTCATAGAAATGCTTCAGGGCTTGAACAGAAGAAGACCTTTCAGGGCAGTGAATATTGAATTGGCCAACTTCGAGATGCTGCCGCTGGGTTTTCATAATCCTGCATTTCATTTGAGTTACCGAACTGGATGCAAAAGATCTTAATTAATCCCATACCATAACAGGAAAGATAATGGCCAAGAAGGTGGATTTAAGGATCCAGAGCACAGCCAAGCATGTAATTTGGATCAGTGTGAACAGGTGCACCCTCCTCAGAGGAACATGACGGAGGAAGGCAAAGTCTGGTTGGTGCTTGGCTGGCATCATGTACAGCTTAATCCTGTCCCAGAACTACAGAAAGAAAGAAACCAATAAAGAGAGAGGAGGGTGAAAGAGAAACCAGGTGGTGTGTGTTAATGATCAAAAATTGAGAACTGTGAAGCGAAAACACACATATGGATGCCTCCATACTCATGGGGACAGGATCAGGCAACATTTAAAAGACCAAAACTTGCCCATTCTCTGCTTTTTTTTTGTGTTAACTGTGCTGGCTCAGACTAAGCATCTAAATTCTTAATGAAATTAGAGTTGCTAGTACCTGGATCCCACTCAGGGAAGCCACGCCCATGTAGAGGAACACGCCATAGAGCACAGGCATAGGGATAAACTACAGGCAGGAGGAGACAGACAGTTAGAACGTAGGCCAGTCAGGTGAGGCAGGCTTTGTACAAATGGTGCAGCTCAAACTTTGTTAATGGGAGCAAACTCAACCCCTTTATCTCAAGGCATTCAAAGTGTTGCGAAGATTATTCAGCGGAATGATAATTTTGTCATTTATAGACGATGCAGACTACCCATAGCTGTGCAGGTGGATGGCAACCAAATTTTTACCATTAAAGCAAAGCCGGTGTGTGATGGATGAATACTTTTTCCATGATGCAAGTGATTGAACAATGTAATAACCAGGAATGTCCGATATTGGCTTTTTTGCCGATATCCGATATGCCGATATTGTCAAGCTCTCAATTTCCGATAAAGATATCAGCCGATACCGATATATTAGATGCAGCTTGATGAGGTGCGCCGGTAAACTCTTCAGGAGCGCATAGGCACTATTTCGGTGTAACGCAAGCATCATTTTATCGGTTTCAAAGCAAAAAAAAAAACACGATACCGATATTACATTTTCCCCGCAACCCGGCCCCGGATAAGCGGCAGAAGATGGATGGATGGATGGATGGATATTACATTTTTATGCTAATATCGGGCCAATAATATCGGTGGGCCGATATTATCGGACATCTCTAGTAATAACCCCTCTGTGGTTATAAATGTTGAAATTGGCTGTTAAAATAGACCCCAATGTGTGTTAGAGTTCCTCACCTGTACAGAATAATGTAAAAATTCCTTCCCCGACTACTTCGATTGTTTGCTATGTGTGAGTCAGTTTAATGCCATCATTACATCTTGCCCTGTAAAGTACATGCGCTAATGACTGAAGAACAGCAGAATCTATCCAAAAAGGTCATACACTGCTGATTGATCATTACCCACGGGTGGGAGACAAATGTCATTCTACTGTCATGTGTCTTGCTGCCCAATGACACAAGACACAAGAGGCTAGAAGTGTTTGTGTTGTGCCCCCTATTGCAATCGAGCAACACAAAGCTTACTTAGAATTCCTTACATAAACAGAGCAACTTTAATATACCTCATACCTTGAGCACTGGTGCCAGAAAAATGGAGACACCGGTTAGAACAAACACCAAAATGCCAGTCACTCTCTGTTCTCTGTGTGGTGGAGAGTGGAGAAGAATAACATATGAACTGAAGCGTAAACAACAGATTCTGTATTTTTCCATCGCACCAAGGTCGCTATGTGGGGTTTGTTTATGCTGCTCCTTCGTTTCCTCTCTTTTTTTCTTTCTTTTTTTTACCTGACCCCCAGGAACTGAGGCTGTTCTCCTGGAGCGCTTGACTCACTCTCCATTTTTAGCGAGTCAATGTGGGCGATGGAGATGACGGTAGCTGCGACGTACCATGGCAGACCCATGAAGGAGCAGGCAGCCATCAGAACACCAACCCAAAACAGGTCCAGGTGGTAGCCGCAACCTTTCTGCTCAAGACAGGTACGCATTTCATACATAGTGTATTTTTTGAGATACAGGTTTTTGCTTGAGATTTCTCTGGTGGAAGCGATGGACATGTTACCTTCAGTTTGTTCTCTTTGCGGTTGACAATCACAGCACTGATCTGCTGGTCCATGAAGATGAGGATGGTGACAAGGAGCGCGGGGACAAAGCTGGCCACATACACCCACCAAGGGTTCTTGCCAAAAGGCATTACAAGCCACCCGCGACCTGGTCGTGTCGGCTGGTGAAAGGTGATGCAGGTTATTTCTACAACCACTTAGGAATTTGTTCAATGACTCCTATCTGGAGGTTTCATCACTCTATATCATATACTAGTACTCATAAATTTGCCTCATAGAAAAACGGTCTTGCAAAATGGAAATGAAGACATTTGTGTGTATCAATGGCGACAAGGATTTTTACGACTATACCTTAAATTCAGTTGGGACAATCAGCTTGGGGGTTTTGAGGCCAATGAGCATGTCCAGGCCAACAAAGGTCATGATGGACATGAAGATCGAAAAGTCACTGATCAGTTTCCTCAGCTGATGCAACAGACGGAGACAGAGACGGTGAGAAAGCAGAGTTAATGCTAATGTTTCTCAAATGAACTGAAAGCATTAGATGAGAGCACAGTGCCTTGCTCAAGGATATCTTGTCTTTTTGAGGAGGAGATTTGGACTGATCCATTCTTTGTCTGGTTTTAAAATGATGACTGTGCCTCTTGTGTCATACTTTTGAGGCTTTGGTGTTGTATTTCATGTTTTTTTTACATGATGTTTACATTTTTTGCCAAAAATTCTAAGTGAGCGCTATCATCAGTAGAATAAATACTATGGTTTAGGACAGACAGATGGAGAGATACACTGGTAAATGTTAAGATACATTACATATAAGGATAAAACGAAATATGGATGGACGCACCAACAGACATAGAAATGGTTACCTTGGTGGGGAAGTAGCGGCTGAACTTGAACTTCTTGAGAGAGACGGTCATGGAGTAGGTCCCAAAAAAGAGGATGAAAGACATGAGGGCCAAGTCGGGGACATACTTGCAGGAGTTCCCCACCAGAGAACCTCCGTAGCTCAAACACTCCTTCTTACTCAACTGGTTCCAGTCTAGGCCTGTGAAATTCAACTGTGTGTGTGTGTGCGTGTGCGTGTGTGTGTGTGTGTGTGTGTGTGTGTGTGAGTGTGTGTGTGTGTGTGGAGAGAGAGAGAGAGAGAGAGAGTCAATCAATAATAATGATGATAATAATGATGATAATGTGACAGAAAAGTAGCACAAAGAACATTTCATCTTGACTCCTTACGTGGAGATTCCAAAATTGGAACAAGAGGCCAAATGCAGAAACAAACCACTTACGAGAGAGATACTGGAGCTGTTGTCTGGAATTGGAACTAAAGCCATTGCAAGACACAGCAGCCACTGGAACAGACGGAGAAAGAGTGAGGCGCAAAGTTAACAGGCTGATAATTACTAAGAGGAGATCATGCTACGATAGATAATAGGGTACTTACTTTAAGGAATAGCAGCCAAATGGTGGTGAAAGCCAAAACAAAACAAGGGGATACTTATTAGTTACAGGACTGAGGCCAATCCCAGCAAATAACATCATTTTTTGGGGTTTGTATTTACTGATGAAATGTGGAGGACGCGATGGATGTGAGTCATTAGACTCGGAACGACAAGGAGTTTCTACCTTTTGAGTATAATTGCTTAACAGTTCATATCCAGGTTTGTCACAGCCAATCGTCAAAGAGCAACACCTACATATTAGTCCATCAGAGAGTTTATATGAATGACTTTTGGCAATAACAATCTCTATGGAGCCTAGCAAAGCGATTTCAAATGACTCAAAGCTCATTTCTAACCATTCTCCAAGGATCATGCTTCATTGTTTTTGGCTTTGGTTTATCAACCTTAACATTCTCCCAAGCAAATGCTAATTTAGATTCATTTTCACATGTCATATTCATATTCATTTTAGCTCAAATTCTTCTGACACATAATTGAGTGTTGCGGAATTCTGCAGGTTGTGATACTACAACAACATCTACTGTTTCATACATGCAGAGTAAACATTTGGCAGCGCATGCTATCCAGTGGCACCGCTGACTCACATTTACACGATATAAAAGCTTAACCTCAAACAGATGATTGATTTTTACTTATCATATCCCCTTCGGGGATCAGCCATCAGGCGCTTTAATAGCCTTTGGCAGCAGCGGTGCCTGAATAGTGCTCGACCAAGGGGAGAACTCACTCGCGTCTGGGGCCACACACTCGCACTTGTATGCTGTGATGTAGTCTGGTTTGAAGCCGGTGTTGATGGGGTAATATTTGAAAGATCCCACCATCTTCTTGATGGCATCGGAGATGAAGATAAAGGAGATGAGGCTGGAGAAGCCCTCCTCTGTGAAGCGTGTCATGTACTTTATGATGAAACTGGCATCAGTAGCCACCAAGATGAAACACTGCAGGCAGGAGTGGATGCCGATCCACAGACGCAGCTCCATGTAATCAATGCTGTTGTTCCTTTGTGGATGAAGAGGTCCAGAAGAAGAAGAATGAGTGTATTTGTGAACATCCAAACATTCAACACACAGTAACCTCGTTGATAAAGGGCGAATGTCTGCAAATGTTTTTCGTTTGAACTTCAATACAAAATTTCAAGGGGGACAGAGACTTGAATAGGGACTAAAGCAGGATGAGAAAACGCATTAAAAATTGAATTTCCTCAAGTAACACTGATTTATCTAAGCGAGAAAATGTCATGATCAACCAGGTTTTATATTTTAGCTCATACACAACAGTTAATCTAGGATATTCAGTAGATGTAGGCAAAATTCATTTTAATGTTTTAAGTGGACCGTATCATTCCCACACATTGATGAAGGATTAGTGTCAAATATTTCTTTTTCTTTACCTTATACATGAAAATTTGACAAACAAAAAGATTAGGGCATGCATTAAACATAGGCTAGAGGAGTCGTTGATCACAGACAATTCATATTAATCTTCTTAGGATATCGTTTTGGACTGAAACGAAGCCAAATCATAGGGAGGAGACGGCCATCATTGAATACAGTATTAACAGTGTTTTCTCCATGATGCAAACATGAAGTAATCCTCTAATTGACATCATGGGAGACTGTGTCATTTTAGCAGACTGGTGCCAATCTGCATATTTCATCACAACATTTGGACACATTTGGCTGTGAGACGCTCACTTGCTGAATTCAAAAAGCAGCTTTTCAAAGATGAGAATGGGTCCAGTGGAGCTGAGTATGATGAGGGGCTGGCCACCGAACAGACAGAACACAGACCCAGCCAGTGCTGTCCCCAGGAAACTCTCCATCACCCCCTTTTGTGAACAGTCAGAGGCTGGAGTTAGTGGGGAGGGAATTCTCAAAATGTAAAAAAAAATTACGAAGTGGAGAAAATCAAGCAACGAGGGAGACCAGCAAGAAATCAAACATGGAGGAATCTATCTATCTATCTATCTATCTATCTATCTATCTATCTATCTATCTATCTATCTATCTATCTATCTATCTATCAAATCACTTTCTAGTGAGGATGGGGAAAGCCTCAAATCAAAAATCAAATGAAATCTGTCATACGTTATTGCCTTGGTTCAACATGAAGGAAAGTATGAGGGTCAAATTTCTTATTATTTTTTGGAGGATGGGAAATGTGGTAAATCAAAATTCAAATTAAATCTGTCACACGTTATTGCCTTCCACCTATGACATAACTCATTTCTTGCCATTTCTGGACAGGGCATTTGATAGAATAACCTCCAGGGACAATTGGAGGTTTTTGTTATTCTGATTATGATCAAGCAAGGGGAATAAAGCAAAATTACATGCAGAAAGGGAGAAATAATGAGAATCATAATAGCTGTCTGCCTCGTGTATGTGTCTGTGTGTGTGTGTGTGTGTGTGTGTGTGTGTGTGTGTAGGGGGACAAAGTGGTGTGTTTGCAAGGAAAACACGCAGTATATCAACTAGACTCTGTTACTAAACTGACTGCATTTATCGTTATAGATTTCTCTAAAATGCATGGCACTTATTTGTGGTTTCACATAAAACCCCAGTGAAACAAAGCACAACTTCTCATCCTGGTAGCCTGGAGGGTTTTCTCACTCAATAAATAACACAACACGGTCCTTCAAATGGGAAAAATTTCACAGCAGAGACGTTTAAATCGCTGCAGTACGTAATCTGCCCCGCAAGCAAAATGAATTTCAAGCAAAGAAAAGCATTTATTTGTCGACAGTCAAAGAATAAACAGTTTGAGAAAAGCTGATCTCTCATTATACCTGGTAATTGTCGGTAGCATCTCCTAGAAGGCCCCCGAATGTTATAGCGTTGGTGATGCAGCCCAGGTAAATAAAGAGCACAGCTGAGATGGACTGAATGTGAAAACCCTCATAGAAATCACTTGGTATCCACGGCAGCTTCCGTTTTATGTCCAGGTACAGACCCCCACAGAAGCTGTAAGTGCACACAGAAAGAATTCACAAATGATCAGCTCATCCCAGTTACTTTGAAACCTCTTCTACAGAACTTCTTTGTGTCAGGTTCCTGCCTCTCTGACTGAAGTATGTTTAGTGTTGGTGCAGTATCCGGACCCACTTGATATGAGTCAGGTTACCGTCTGTTTCTTTTGTTGTTGTTGTTGTTTTTTTGTCTGTTTCATGGTGCGGCCATTGTGCGACTCCCTTCTGTGTCCTTGCCCACCCTTGCCTTTTTTGTGTATGCTCAGATGTTTGGCTCTGCGTTTGTCAGTTAGTCAGATTGTTGCTTGCCTTCCTCTGGTGTTTGTCTCCTGTTTGTCAAGCCCCCGCCCGCTTTCCTGTTTACTCAGTCACACCATGTTCCTCGTCCCTCAGATGTCCTGCTGCTCTACATACATTCTTTCAACTGTTTAGCCTCACTTTCTTCTAGAGCAGTGGTTCTTCATTTGGGTTCGATCGAACCCCAGGGGGTCAGAACTCTCAGTTGAGTGTAACAAGGGATTGGTGAAGGCGCAGATGAAAATGGTTGGGTTCGGTACCTACCATCAGCAACTTTCGGTCGAGGGAAAACATTGATGCTTGCACCTCCCAAGACCCCCCTGTCAACAACTTTTGGTTGACGGTAACAAGGGTTCAGTGAAGGCGCAGATTAAACTGGTGGGGTTCAGTACCCCCTAAAAGGTTAAGAACCAATGTTCTAGAGGGTTTTGGTTCACCTGTATCCAAAAGCCTGGTGCTGACTCAAGATCCTGCCCAGACCAAAAAGCATGAGGGTCAAACTGGTTGCTGGAAGGATTCCAGTTTGCCTCTTGACCATTGCTGAGGCGCCCTTGTATAATCCCTCCACCACTGCATGCCATGGTTGCAGTGAAAATGGTTGTACACGTGCATGTCATTCCATATATGCATTTATAAGACACAACACACTGTAAAAATTGTATTTTACCCTTGCAGGAGATAGATAGATGTGTCCTCTCCTTCTTCTATTTATTCACCTTTCATTTGGCTTCTTGCATACACCAATCATGGAGAAGTCATTGGTATCACTGAGTGTTTTGGCGCAACTGCCTTGTTAAGTTTAATTTTATGTACAAATGTATCAACAAGAGCCACATTTGTACTTCACGATATGTAGACATTAACCATACGCGATTGGGATGCCTGTTCATGCACCTCTGTGTGTGTTCCTGTATAGTTGCACAATTAAATGCATGCTATCTGTGGCAGATTTAGAAACAATGAGTATGCTGCTCACTCAATGTCTCTTTTTTCCAGCCCCTAGTCCTCAGCAGTCATTCATAAGATATTTGAGTATATAAGCACACATTTGAGGGAACTGCACTAATGTTGAGACAGTTGAATACATTGGTCCATAGTGAAAAATGTCTGAAGAACATGGAAATCTGGCTTGGAGGATTTCGGCACATTGGCTTTTGCTCTTCACAGCTTTTTTCAACAGTTCCTCAGGATTTTTGTCGTTATACATTGTTATTTTGCTAATAGAGCAGCTGCATAATGGAACAGCTGTGGTGTACTTCCATAATGATAATTTAGGGCAGTGTGGCACTATCAGGAACACCCTCGCAATATTTCGCTGAGATGAAACTGAGCCCTGAGTTTTAAAGGCATCGGACTGGATGCATTTTCGTCTGCAGCCCAGTGCTGTGTGAAAAGAAATAATTCCAACGCCAAGCTTGGTCACAGTGTCGAATCAACAAAATTACTTTCTCCAACCTAAGCTCCCCATGTTCTCACATTTCTGACAACTTGAGTGTCCCTTTGTCTTCGCTCAAAGACATGCATCCTCGACCAAACTTATCTGGGAGATCATCCATATCGAGATTTTGTCGTGTTTTGACACTGACGGATTGAGTTCAATCCAAACTACACAATGGTCTGATCACTGGCTTGTCCATCTTACCGTCCGGTGAATGCGAGCTCCTCTCCCAACTCGTGCTGCTCTGGCATCTCCTCGTCCCCTGCCAGGCCTCCTCCTGCACCTCCTACTGCTGTACCATTCATCTGGCCCATTTCATTGACATTAAAAACAGACTTCCTGCATTGGAGAAACATATGGTACAGATATGGCTGAAACATGGATTAAGTTAAAACAGACTTGGTTTATCAATTTGTACAGGCACTACTGTGCCAAAGTACAGTAAATTTCCATTGCAATATGTTTTACTTGACCATTGTTGAGATGAAGCATATGTCAAAGGTATAGGGACTTTTGTACAATATTGTTTGCAAACACATTACCTTTTGTCAGCTGAGGGTATTTTCTTAGGGGGCTCAATTCGGATTTTGGGGTCCCATTCTCCAGGTGGTAGAACAATGACCTCATCTAAAAACTCGTCTATGCCTGCAATGAGATCCTCTCTGTCTCTGGCTTTATACGCTACATCGCTGAAGAGCTGCAAAAAAAAAAAAAAGATTGTCGTTGATCATGTGATTGACTCTGGTGGGATATGAAGATATATCCTGGCAGACCAAAAGTTGGGCTTTGGTGAAATTCCAGTTTAATGTCTATGAAGGCATTAGCAGGCTGGAAGACTGCAGACATTGTCTGCAGTTCAAATAGATGGTATGAAAACATAGAACGGCTGTTGCCTGAAGGGCACAATAACATAACCTCATAAATTTGTGGTGCTGGTGTTGATTTTCGTCTCCAACCATAAACACATAAATCTCACAAAGTAAAAACACATTTTATCACAATGAATTGTTGCTTTAAACAATCACTAGGCAGAATATATTGATTAAATCCAAAATAATATTTTTTTTCATGTAAAAGTTTACACCACATATGAACTTGAGGTATCTAAATGATTTTTGTCACAATTTTTTTTTAGATGTGCTCTTGACTGATATTGATAATATGCCCTGGTACCTACAGTAAATAAATCAAGGTGAGTCATTCAACATATACTCCTCATTGTGAGACAATCTACTTATGACAGTCAAAAATGTCACCAGCAAAGAAAGTCTCACAGCTAAAAAAGCAAGAGGAAATGTGTACAGCATTGCAGAATAGTTAAGTAAAATTTATTCAACACTCTCAGCGTATGCAGCCAAATTTAAATGATAGCGTTTGAGGGGACTGACAGGTGGAAGTGTGAATACAGCATGAGATAAAGTTCAGCATTTTAACAACCCCGCCATCAGTGTAACAGCATTTACAACGGTACTGCATCTAATTGCCTGAGCATATTCCAATATTACACAGTAGTTCAGGCTTTACAATGCTGTAAAATTGGCTTGCCGGTGGGTATCATAGTCTTTAAGACCCAAAATGGCAGTGCAGAGCACTGAGTATTTTATTTTTCCCAGCGGAAACAGCAGCTAACGGCTAACTGTTGCTCAACTCCCCTCCAGATGGTTGTAATTAAGATTCAGCAGCAGGCAGACCCACTGGGGTAAAGTACAAACACTACCCTGGCATTCCCATAATCGCATCAATTCAGCTCACAGTTTTTGCAATGATTTGTGTCTCTGCTTCGAAAGCAGAGCCACAAATCAGCCCTTTATCAATCACTGAAGCAGAAATGTGACGAAAATCTGACACCTACGTCATCCACCATTAGAGTTGCTATGGCACGGCCGATCTCATTATAGGACTTGGACTTTCCCTGTGGTCCCAAGAGAATGAATAGGAACCTGTGCAGTAACAAACAATCATGTTCAGCGTGGCAGTTGCGGGCTGCTGCAGGGATCATTGTTTGTGATACATCTCTGTGATATAACCACAGCCATTGTTGGTCGTTACCTGGTGGGTACAGGAACCTCGGTCAAGCCTCCCAGTGTGGCAGCTTGAGCTAGGCGAACAAAAGCCACGAAGGGCTTGTGGAGGAAATCCACCTCCCCCACTAGGACATTAGATGCTTCAGCATCTCGGGGTATTTTCTTCATGAACTTGTTTTTGAGCTACATTCAGTGGATGACAATGAAAACACATTGATAAATAACACACATCATTAGTGACCATCCCCATCGTTTCGGGGTTGGTGTATTCAAGAAGAAAAAAAGAAACACCTATGCTTAGCTATCTTCAGCTTTGATTTGGACATGATGCATGCCAACAAGATTGACCACAGCTACCTCAAACTAGGAAATTGTGTCTTGAAATTTCTTCTTAATGATCTTCTCATTTATATCCAATTTTTATGGGATGTAAATAATACTGGGATGGAAATAATGTTAGGCTGTAACAGCCCAACAATGACCTGACGGGAATCATTAAAATTTGATGTTGTCATCATTGTTATAAATCTGGTGTAATACTCTGGTGAGACGCTATGCTAGCAAAACTGCAACCCTGCACCACTTCATACACTCACTTCAAAACAGAACAGTGATGAAAAACACGCTGTTGAAAAAACATCAAACTCCATGAAGATGTGTAATCCCGCACAAAAACACGAGAAGCGGTCCCAATATGTGAGGTGTGAACACCTGAGCCAGAAAATGTCACCAACCGTTGTTTTCCCAAAGCAATTGTTCAAATATTGACCTTGACAATTAGGCACAAACATAGAGGTAGCGATCTCGCGCCCATTGTCCCTTGTGACCTAACTCTAAGCATGTTAACCATAACCCCAATGCATTTAGTACATAGCTTGTGCTATAGCCCACAACAACAAATAGTTGAGACCGCATAACCAAAACACATTCTAACCTATTTATTGGTGTGCTTAGCTCACTTGAGCTTTGTAATCGTTTGTTCATATTCTGTCCTTTCCAGGACAGACAGGTAGACATTGTGAATGGTTCTTAATCCTGAACAATTTATAACGAAACATGGCATCCTCATCCTTTCAATGATTGCACGTCCATGTCCACGTGTGTCACTCTGTACGAGCCAAGCGCTGCACCAGACTGACAAATAACTGCATTATGTGCCTGCACTCTTCTTCTATCAGTGGCTGTCACTCTCACTGGCAGCTGCAATTACAGATTGAAGTGGAGCGTATCTAAATGTTGCTTTTTAGGATAAAGTTGCTGGAACACATAACTTACACATAATATTAGCGATAATGAAACACACTGAGGAAAGACACGACTGAATTCCAACGTAATTTTGCACAGTGTGTGTCAATCATTAACATTACTGCAGGCAAGGCTCGGCCAGTTGTGGCATGTGAGACATAAACATACAGTACGTCCATGTGGTAATGTTTGCAATATTTATAAGTGTGTGTGCGATTTATTGATAAACACATTACCTGGTCCATACTGGGGGCCTCCGCAATGTCATTCATACTCCGACTCTGGGCATGACCTGAGAGGTGTGACAAAAGAAAAAAAAACATAGAAAGTGTTGGTTTTTATCATTGTACATGGTTTGCATCAGATCTCTGAATGGCAACTTTTCGTGATATCAATCATGGTAGAGTTCAACCACTCCCTCTTATTAAACCCTTATAAAACAGAATACAATTTCAGTTGTACCTCTGATCTGATGTGCCCATCCCTCATCATATAAAAAGATCTTGAACTTGAATTTCCCTCTGGATTAATAAGGTATCTACCTACCTACCCTACCTACCTATTTACCAGGCACTGTTTCAGGAAGATCAGTATCATAGATCATACGTACATCCATTGGCATCTGCGTTTCTGAGGTTAGGTGGAGCTTGCAGTTTGAGAAGCACACACCAAACCTTGTTACATTGCTCAACTTTCACCCAGGAATCTAAATCCAACTATGAGATTTGGAGTCCTTCCTTGATTCCTCGATACCCTCAGTCTTCCCCTACTTGGGCATGCCGAGCATCCCTCCAAGACGCACAAACGTCTTTAGCTGGCTGCTTTCTGTGTGAAGGAGCAAGATGTTTTTTATTCATCTTTCCTCGATGACTGACCTGCTCGCCTTATCCTCAAAGGAAATTCCAGCCACCCACCTGAGGAGACTCACTGCATCCTCTTTGACCAGTGATATTGTCATTTTACAGATCATAGCCATAGAGCATAAGCAACTGAAAGGATTAGAAGCCATCCGCATCTGCCCCCTTTCCCGTCACAACAGTATGGAGGAGCAATATCATCTGCAAAAAGCAATGCTGCCAGTCTCTAGTCACTAAACTTCATATTTCCCACCTGTCAGTGACTGCCACAAAGCAGAAAACTTACTGCTATAAGTACAGCTGTGAGTTATAAGTTATAAGTACAACCTGTCTGTTGACGGACTACTTTGAGTTTGCAGTGGTTGGGTGGCCTTAATGGGATTCCTCCAATTCTGTCCTCACGCAAAACCTTAAAACAAGGTCTTTTGAGGGACAGGTTCACAGGTCTTTTTCAAATCTGGAACCAAACCAAATAGTATGTGTCCCTTCCGACTTCCGGCTCAATGGAAGTGACTTCCCCTCATCGAATGAGAAATCTATTGATGATTTGTACTGGTACACACTCTCTGGTTCCTAGTTTTGATCAGATTTTGATTCTTAGCTCCATTTGCAACATCTTGGATGCTTCTTTGATCACTTCACAATGTTACAGAGACCGACAAGCTGCTGTCCATCAATAACGAAAGCTTCAGCATATCTGGATTGATCTGTTCCACCTCTTGGGTCACGCCACTGCAGAGGGACATACTCCTTGTGACAGAGTATGGATCATGCGTCATCCTCTCTCTGCCTCCATCACCAAGCATGGATAAGTCAGGCTCAAGAGTCGCACAATACATTTTTCCACCATCCAACGTCTTATTTGGAGAAAGTCAATGACCTTTTATGAATGTGCAAATAATGAATAAACATGAGGGAAAAACTGCTGTAGACATCAGTCCATGAAAGCAACTTTCACGGAATGATAATTTGCATTGTTCAATCAATATGGAGATAAATAGCGGCCCTTAAAACCCTGTAGACTACTGGCTGAGCCTAGAATTTGAGCAAATCCAGAGGTTTTCAGTATTAGAGAACAAAATCATCAGGGATGTCCGATATTGGCTTTTTTGCCGATATCCGATATGCCAATATTGTCCAACTCTCTATTTACCGATACCGATAACAGCCGATACCAATATGTGCGCCGGTAAACGCTTCAGGAGCGCATAGGCACTATTTCAGTGTAACGCAAGCATTATTGTATTTTTATCGGTTTTTATTTTATCGGTTGTAAAGCAAAAAAATCCGATACCGATATTGAATTTGTATGCTAATGTCGGGCCGATAATATCGATGGGCCGATATTATCGGACATCTCTAAAAATCACAAATGGCCTAAATCTTCTACATAGCCTGAAATGTCATGCTGAGGTACAAACACAGTGGCAGCCACTCACGCAGCCCTCCATAGTTTGCAGACTGTTGCCTCATTCTGAGATCCTCAGTGGATCTGTTGAAGTTGGCTGCAGATCCTGGGCCAGTGACCTGTCCTACACGTACGCCAGGAGTCCGACCTGGTGAGACACGACACATGCACAGGAGGGGAACAGAGTGAGACAAAGTGACACGCTGTCTAATAAGCTGATCCCAAAGGAGATGAGGAAATGACACCTCGGTAATTGAGACATCAAAAATTAAAGCAGTTTATCCCTGCGAAGAATATGTTGAATCAAAGTGGCCTAATTGATTGGCTGTGTGGGAGCAATGAGTATAATGACTCTGGAAGACACGGCAAAACGGTACTACCGATGTGGAGACGGAATTGCTTTGCTTGCATGCATTGAGTAGTAATCAGTGTCTATAAACCAATACCAGTGGTACATTTGTGTCACAGAGGAGAACCTCAACACGCATTCACATTAACAAAGATGCACGGTGTTCGTGAATTTGCGCAAGGTTGAAGCATTTGCAGGAGCAGGAACAATTTCCTTTCTTATACTCACTGGTAGAAGAGCCAGACTTGCCAATGTCAACCAGCGATCGGTGGATTGGCTTCTTGGTCTGGTGTCGGTGCTTCCTCAGCAGGACATAGCTGATCTTCTCTCTGAGGTCGGGGGAGATTAGTCCTTCTTCTATCTGTCGGTCAATGATGTCATCTAGAAAAAGAAACATTTTGAAGGTTAATTGTGCCGGACCAGCATTAAAATCCAGAAGATTCAGAGCAATGCGTCAACGTTGCCTAGAAGTCGTCCTTGCGGGCTGCCAGTTGGTCTACACAATGTTGAAGCTTATTGTTCAAATTACATTCTTGCTGTTTAAAACTCTGAGCATGGTCACCCTGAAATACATCAACTGGGTCTCATCGAAGGAAAAAGATGATCACGCTGCAAAAAAAATTCATCATCATTAGATTTATGACAAAACATCTGCAGTCATTATTGGGACCGCTTTTGCTCCATCTCCTACACTTTCCGTCTTACCGACTATCTGTGGCAGTGAGTATCCCTCTAGGTCCAGCAGCACCGTCCCAGTCTGGAGACACGTTCTGAGCTCAAAAAGACTGTGCAGGGACAGCGTGGCCACATGCGGCTTGCTCCACCTCTCTCCTCCCTCTTCCACCTTCTCCTCAAACTTCACCCACCTGGAGGCAGTGGTAAACAAAGGGACATTGAGACAAACTTTGGAGGAAAAACTGGCATGAGACTCTGACATATCGGCCTCATTGCTCTGCAGGTGCTTGATGGAAAAGTGAGGAGCTTGGGTCTTTCATCTTCCACCACAACTTGCACTGTTTGTTGCTCTACGACAGCATGGCGGTAGCATTGTTGTCGAAGGAATATTGCAGGATCTCAGATTGATTGGAAATAGCAAACCTTTGTGAAATAACTGAATACAGTGGCCCTCTTGTCATATATGCATCAGGGCTGAACAGGTCTACACTCCCATATTCTTAGACATCAAAGCAAAAGAACTATTTGTCTTGATTTCTCTCTCCATCTTTGAGTGTGTGTCACCAGGTCCCTGCTGTCACAACCCATTTGAGCTGATTGCGTAGTATTTTAAGATTTGTTGAAACACATTAGTTAGCTCGCTTCATCTTGAAAAGAGCCCTAAATTATGAATGCAACGTGTTATTTCAGAAGAATTGAGGTAAGAAAAAGATTTTCTTTGATATACAATCTACATAATTTGATGCTATTTCTTTATTATCAATTTGCCCCGGAAGGCAGGAGATGACGTGAAGCAGTCAGTTTATTCTGCACAGTCACAACACTCTCCGGAAACACAATCCCTCTTCTGACTGACTGAAGTGTTTACTAGCCGCGCCTGCACGCTCTATTCTTTTACAAGAAGCAGAAATATGAACCTTTTATCAAGCTCCTCTCCTCTCCCTCAATGAGGTTTGCTAGCCTCCCCTCATTCAAAAGAGAAAACATCCAATTACTGCAGACCTTGGGATGGGCAATTTAGAAAAGAGACACACCTCTGAATCGGGGGCTTGTTGATCAGTTCATTTTTACAATTCTACGATTACAATTACGGAAACAAAACCACAATAGGGTGCGTCTCTGTCAGATTGTCCCATCCAATGTTATTTCTGACAGAATAGATTGTATCCCAGGTAAAATGCGACCTCTTATCAACCTGTCCTGTTGCATTTCATTATTTTTCATTATTGATAGTTGTACCAAACAAAGAAACATGTAAACAGGGCTGAAAAGAACACATCATAATTGTATCTGGATTAGATGGACATGTATTTTCCAGCATGTGCTCACCGAGCAGACTCTTTCCACTCCAGCTCATCTCCCTCTCGCTGCAACGTGTCCATCTCGGTGAACAGAGTCGGCGTGGGGACATCGTCATCTTCGGCCAGGATGTAACGGAGCCGCTCTGCTGCTGGAGACACTGAGCAGAATAAACAGTGACATTATAGTGTAGTATTTTTGTATTATCAAGATATTTCAACAGAAATGGCAAAGACTTATTTGTTTGTGTTGTTGTTGAGGTGTTTCTTTTTCTGATTCAGCAGAATCTCTTCCTGAATTCCTCAGCAAAATCACAATCACAATCATCAAGTCACACATTGACACTCGATTAGAGGTTCCCTCACGCAATGACTGCATTCGGGCCAAATTTCATTTTATGTGATGCAAACGATCACAGTGCCCATATATGTTAAAGGTCACAAGATTGCCGCTGCAGGGTAATGACCTGTTGGCTGTCAGCAGTGTTCCCAGCCTATGTGTGGTAATTACTGTGCACAGGCTGTACTGTTAAATGCTACCACGGATCAATCATATGTGCACTTACAGTACACATAGCATCGCTCTCGATTAGCAAACACTCCATGACCCCAAGTCGTTTTAAGTTATTTTGCAGATTGTTTTATTTCCTTGTAACATATAGAACGTAGCGCAAAGAATATCTTCAGATGGGGAACTTGTGCCGCCATGTTTGGACAAATTAAGAGTCTTGGCTGGTAACACGTCCTTGTGATGGGGGAGTCAGATGCTAAGTCAGAATTTGGATAGCCAGGCATCACAATACACTGTGCCGTCAGAACCAACCAGGGTTGTGAACAGAGCAGTGGCATATTGTTTTTAGGGTGGTGCTATGACCTCCATCATTGTGGATCATATGCTGCAGTTTGAATGCATATGGTGGCACATCTCCCACTTATTCATTGCATTAGTTGAAACGTGAGGCCGCAACAGCTTGTATGCGAACCTGAGATGCATCTACTCATGAGGCTGGTGGGGATTAGAAGTAGTTTGAGGACCTCAAACTCTCTGAGAACCTGTGATTCTGTCAAGAACATGTTGACGGCAGGTGCGCACACCCTTTTTGTCAAGAAACACCAGTGTGGACCGAGTGAAGGAACCAGCATGGTAACTTGTTGACTGGTTGTTAACTGATGACTATTGATTAATTCGTGTTTCTTTACCTGACAAATTACAAGGATATGCGTCATAACAGCAGAGCAGAGACCTGACAGATTTTTACACCTGTGCAAATACAAATGTAACATGAATAAGTTCAATAAGTACAAACTAGTCAATATTAAACTATATTACCGATATGTATAATTGTTATTATTTACATCGTTGCAAATGCTAATGCAGTACTTGCAGGTGAATATGTAGTGAGTAGTTACTTTTCAATATTTCTAGATGAGTGGTCACAGTATTCATCTATTCAAATCTACACCTCCTTTATAATTGCTTTGGAATGTTGTGGACATTGGTGAAAATGAGTTTGACACCTCTGACTCTCCAGCGTGAATTTGTGCATACAGAAAAACCGGAGATGGTTCAGAAGTGTACCTGTATGTGGACATGAACAGCCTCTAGCAATGATAACAACCCAAGTGTATGTTTGCTGTTAAGATCCATCCCATGATTTGATGTTTCCACCCTCACGGCCATGTTGCCTGCAGCAATACTGATATTCGAGAACTAGCCAGCGCCTCAGGTGTCCTCTTGACAGTGATAGTACCAAAGAGAGCCACAAAGAAAACAATCCCTCAGGCTGATTATTGATGGGGAAATTCTGCAGGTGGTCCAGGCACAGCAGATGTAGGTGATCTGATGATCAAGATTTGGTTTCATCACCAAGAATTTGTTTTCAATTCAAATTTAGTAGATATTGGTGTACTACATGTGGCTGCAGTCACCACTAGCAAAGCTGTGATAAGTGTAGTTACTGTGGACTTCGGCTAAGGTAGCCTCTCTGCATTTGACCTCGATGGTTACTTGGATTTGCCTCTGGGTTTCTTCCTCATGAGTAGTCTGGGACAGAAACTATCAACAGCCCTGCAGAGCAGCTTTGGTTAAGGATTTGAAGTAAAGAAACTGTTCCCTCTCTATATTATTAGCATATTCATAGAGTGAAATTGGACTCCCTGTCCTATACCAACCTCTGCATGTTTTCTCGCATCACACCACATATACTAGCAGTGTGAATGTGGTAGGGTGTGAGGGGAAGTGAGGGGACATGTGAAAATATTCTTGAAATGGAAGATATGATAATAAGAAGCCATGAGGAAACCTGTAAAAGCCCGAGCTCCAGCAGGTGAACACTCCATATTCTCAGAATACTACAGCTCATAAACTAGGAAATCACCCAATTAAGTTCAACAAAATCAGTTCCGTAGTATCTCCATGCTGCAGCTGTGTCCATCATTGGGACATTGGAAATGCAGGGGAAAATGAAGACAGGACAGTTAACTCAGTGATTCAGGTAATACCAGGCTGTGCTCTCTAATTGTATCTGCCTGACTGACCACTGGCGAAATGTCCTGATTTAATAATCAGGCCGCAGACTTACTCGTAGGACTGACACCCGGGACCTTGCATTCCTGATGGCCCACCGGCTCCTCCACCATCTGCTCCTCTCTGTAGCGACCGTGCTCTTGGTGCCTGTGTGGGACGAAATGCGCCTCCTTGTCCGTGTCTGTGTCGTGACTGGTGCGCCTCTGTCGGCGTCTCCGCCGATTTCCCCGAGGAACTGGGACACCGATGTAGATGGAGTGATGGTCTGCGATACAGATATGGAAAGCTGCATCACATCAGCACAGGCGAGTTGGCGAGGTTGTGCATACATAGGCCTTATTGGAAATAGGCCTTAGAAATAACTTAATAGTGCAAATAACTGGATGGTTATAACCATCAAATTAATTTTCCATTTGGCATTTTTCTCTTTCCGTGCCCCACCTGAATCCCCTTACCACATGCCACTGGATTCTTCTATAGATGTTTTGGTTGCGATCGGAGCAATGCTGCAACTACAGCTGCAACCTCAAATATACAATTTCAACAACAGTCTCACCCTGCGCAAATGTTTGCACCCATTAAATGCTCAAACATTAGGGCGTTGCATGTGTCTCTGCCTGGGGTGAAACTGTGGTTGGACGATTGTTTGAGTTTCTGCCACAAAACAAGCTGCAAAATCCAAAATCGGTCGCATTGGCAGATTGTTTAATGAGCCACGTCATTATTCCTGCAAACTCAAAAGAATATTTTACGAACGTTAACCCAATATGAATTGATTATTTTGGCCCAAATCCGATGAATAATGGCATCGTGCTTTGCTGCTGGAATGGCTGCAAATTTGAGCGTCTGTTGCTGAAGAAAGCCTCCATGTAAACAGAATTGTATTTAGGGTGCCAGACGGAATAATTGAACCACATCCAGGTGTATAGGGAGATTTCTGATTTTGTGCTTAACACACTCACATGACCGACAATGCTCACTGTCTCACACTCGTGCTAAAATTGTAATGCATAGTTTATTTATTCACTTTCTATATCCAGTTTTGTATATTGAAGCTAAATTTGAGGACCAGTCAGACTGAGAAATGTCTGTTTATTTCATTTAACAAAAAAGACAGAATAGATGAATGTACTATCAATCAGTATTCCAGGTTTTTATAGGAGTAATCCAAGTAATCCAGGACTCGTGTTGAAGGTTTGCATGCACTCACCACAATCCTCCTCATAACGGAGATGAGAGACTCCCATTCCTCTGTCCCCATGGTCCATCCTAGAGGGAGGTAGGAGAGGAAAGGTCAGTGCTAAAGTGAAATGCTAAAACGATGTGTGTGTGTGTGTGTGTGTGCGTGCGCACGTGTGTGTGTGTGTGTGTGAGAGAGAGAGACAGAGAGAGAGAGAGAGAGAGAGAGAGAGAGAGAGAGTCGCTTCCTGTACATGATTGATGCCTCAAAGCCCTGATCGATAAGGACATAATTAAAAGGGATGTTATGTCAATGGAAATATATATAATCAAAACAAACATGGCAACATGTTGCACGTGGCACCACATAAACTGTTCACACCACTGGTGCTATTTAAGGCCATCCTGCCATGGGCTCTGCAGAGCAGTGAATCGCATTTCCAATATTGCTTTTTAATCTCTATCTATCCATTCACCATCAACTCCCTCTGCTCTGCTGTTGTGAATGCAGAGTATCCCAGCATCCAACAGGCTGCTGTCCACTGTAGATTGGTGGAAAAAAGAGCATGAACTTGAGCTCACAGTGTCTCAGACCTCAGTTACATGTGCCTTACATAGTGAACAATTAGCTTTGTTTCTTTGTTCAGATTTTGATGATTTGACCTTTGCTTTTCTAGTGAGGACACCATAAAGGTCTTTTGCATCGTAGGAAAATTTGGTGACGTTGGAAAAACTATTTTGAATTGGCTTTGGCACTTTCCTGATGCATGAAGAGTTTGTCTATCTTTTTAGGACCGTAGCACAGTAAAACTGATGTCACCATGTATTACTCGTGATCAGTCATCAAAGTAATCGCAAAATTGAGTAATTCAAAACTCACTTGTGTTACCTATGTCTTATCCTTATATCATCTGAACTCACACTGCAACTTCTGTTTTGCGTCCATTATTATCTGTTATTTCTACAGATTGTGTTTGCATGTATTCACTTAGGACTCGGGTCACTTTTCTGGCCTGTCTGTGGATGACATTTGTGTTCTGCTTGAGTCTCCATAGCCTCGGTCACACCTCAGCGATGCTTAGAGTTGTGGAGTGACTGGATGAGTGGCGTTGCTGTAAATGTTTTGTCATGCAGCTTCCTGCCTCAGTAATTAAAGTTGTCACACCAGTGTCCTTCACACTCAGTGGGCAGCTGGACAGAGAGCTATCTGTTCCTCTATCCGCCACTCCTCACGGGACAATCAATATGCACGGCCTGCCTGTAGTACACAGACACGCACACATGACGTACAACTCAATTACAGGTGGTGACATACGCTATATCTATAAAGAAAGTCTCCCTCAGTATTTAACCTCTTCTACCTGCTGAGATTATTACGGACTTCGGGTATGTTGAGAATAGAAGGACGATTTGACAACTGGACACTCAATGACAACAGGAACTAGAGTATGCAAAGATACATATTGAATTAGAGGTTTGCATGATAATCCAACACTAACCCAACTATTAATGATTGACACAGGAAATGAGTATGTTTATATTAACAGTATGTTTCCAACAACTGATAGAAAACTGAATCTATAGTGGGTTATGTACTATAAAAAAATTTTTCATGTGACATATAACATGACAGCGGTACTACTTCTTACTGCAAACCTGCAGAATTTCACTAATGCTGTAGTGCTGGTGTACTGTTGGTGTGCTGTAAATAAAAAACGTATTTCACAAGTCATTAAATTTGTATGTGCACCAAAAGGTTTGGTTTGGTTTGGTTTGGTTTGGCTTGGTTTGGTTTGGTTTGGTTTGGTTTGGTTTGGTACTGGTGCAACCAACCATCCTAAGTTCATTTTTTTTTAAATTGATTAACAATATTTCCTCCAATCCTGTCAATGTGCAAAAGCACAACAGGAAAACATACAACAGATACATGATATTAACAACTGAACAAAGGCTAACATGCAATGAATATTGTTTTAATCATCTTTATACTTACATACATACAGTGACAATTAGATTTTTTTTAATTGTAAATTGATATCTAACCTGATGAGCAAGCGTGTCAACTGTCAACGGGCAGATTGACAAAATAGCGAAACTGATCTGAAATACTGTGCTGTGTTAAGAATTATCATGGGAATGTTATACACAGTGTAACTGGCTTCATATCATCATAGGATCAGGAATTTTTCCCAGCAGTGCAAAAAAGGGAAGAATCTCCAAATTAGTATAAGGTCCAATTACAAACTTGAGGTGTTAATGCAGGTTTCATGAAAAGACTGAACACATTAGTTTCATTGCACAATTCAACTGCTGTCATGACAATAAAAAATTCCCGATTTCTGATGACAGTGTTGAGCACTACATTTTCAAAGTTGTTAAACCAAGTCAGCTGAGTAATCTGTGTTTCACATGCCTCTCAAGCATCAGTACATCCTGACAAATGAGGCCAGAATTCTCTGCAGCACTGATTAGAGAGTACACGAACGACAAAGCGCAAGACATGAGTAAAAACAATATTAGATATGCCAGTAAAGACAACGCAGAGGGAGTGTGGACAGATGGCAGCGAAATCAGTGACATGGGAGATAACTTGAACAGGTTGATTAGCTGGTCCTACCTGGATCAGCTGTCTGCAGGAGCAAATGAAAGGAGAGAGGACAGCCTTTTTCTGTTTGGCAGCAGCATCAATTAAACATGCCAGCAAAGCAGCAACAAACTTCCAAATGGCAGAGAGGAAGGCCCCCTCGCTCAGCCTGACTCCTACCACCGGATCAATAACGGGAAAACTAGGACTGCACACAGGGCCCCGGGCAGGGACTTGTTATAAACTGCTCCACAACCACCAATAGAAAATCTCTTCATAAACTAGCCTGTCAATATTTGTCGTTTTGGAAAGAGTGATGAGGGATCTGATGCTATGGGATGCAGGACATGACGGCGCTGGGGTCAAGCACATGAATGAAAGTTTGTAGTCAATATATGAGCAGAGGAACATTATAGAAAAAATTAATTGGCGGTGTTGAGCTTTGTCATTGAGAAAACAGGCATGATAAAAATTTATTGACCTTTTATCATCTTGTTTTTTCTAGTAGAAAGCTCACTTTCACTGTGTGACTGTTTTGGTTTCGAAAACCACTTAAGGTCATTCATGTGTGAGGGAATATTTTTTGAGTGAAGGACTTATTAATTGCACTCCAGAGTTCCACACACAGTACACATGAAGCACACTTAATACCACAAAGTACTACCAACGGCAGCACCTTTGTCAGAGTCCTTTACAGTCAAGGTTGTCACAGATTAAATGAAACATTCACACCTTTAGTTTGAGATGTTTTGAAAGTGCAGGGCAGTGCAGAAACAAGCGTTGCCCTCCTTGCTGAGGTCACCTTGCTTGAAAAAGATTAAACTGTCGCTCCTAACTCATCCACACGGGGTCCTTAATGACTGCTGAATGGACACACATTCACTCATGTTGATGAAGCGGCTGAACCGTCTCACCACAAGCAAAACCAGGGAATGAGCCATGTCTCCTCCCAATCTGACGATAGATCGATTCGGGATTAGTTAGCTTGCTCGTTGGTACTGAGGAAAACAGCATCTTGAGGCATCAACAGATCTAGACTTACTTTTATATAGAGCGAACTGAGAAAACAATCTCAAAAATGGAGGTGGGCAGATGGTAGAGGGAACGACGAAGGGCACAGAGATGGTTCATGGATGTTGTGAAGACAGACATGAAGGCAACTGAGGAAAATATGTGGGACAGTGGCAGGTGGAGACATGTGACCTGCTGTTCTAGCAACGCCGAAAGGGAGTGAGGGAGTGAATCGCTTTGTGGTTCTAGTTCGGCAACTTAGCTTTAGTTATTTA
>OMPJ01015175.1:0-24773 GCA_900312935.1 Carapus acus | reverse complement strand
CGAGCCGTATTATTCCTTTTTGAAATTACCCCCTTCATATGGCCCCCGTACTCCCTAGTCCCCCATCCCCGCCCATCTCGATCACCTTCTCTAGTCAAAGTACGAATGATATGTGTGTGTTGACCATTTTTTCCTTTTTCTTTTTTTCGAATGCAGTAATGCAGCCATTGTGCGTAAGGGCATTACATTCTAGTGGTGGTATTCTAAGAAAAGGATGTAAGGGAGGAGTGGTCATTGGAACGTAAACAAAAAGGCTCTTAGCATAAATAGAAATGATTTGGACAAAAACATGTGGGCCCTGAATGTATTTCCCGTATATACACATTCAATTCAATTCCATGCTCTTCACAGAGTGAGTGAATCTAAACTCGTAACAGAAACGAAACAAAAGCAGAAAACATTGGAGGACAGATGGACCCCAAATTTCAATAGATTCATTAGTGTCTCTGTGTCGTCGTCTCCATGCCACACCTGTCCCTTGTCTTCTCATCAGCCTTCAAACCTGTGCCATGGTTTGAACCAGGACCTGCATCCTGGTTGACCTTGCGTGCTCTGTTACTGGTCTCTGTAATACACCTCACATGTTCCTGTACATCTCCGTCCTGCTTGTGAATTCTTGTGAATATGAATTTTGTGTCCTGAACACTCACCTATTCCAATGCCAGAAAGGTTGATGTGTTTAACAGCTGGAATTTAAACAGCCTGGGTTGTAAACACAGCTCCTCGCCACCAGCAGCTGAGGTGCCTTTTGAAAATAATTAGCCCCCAAAACAAAACATCAGTTACCTCCTCCAGTTAAAGAAGAAAAAATACCTCTACTTTCAAGACTTGTTTGTAATCTCATTCTTTTTTTTTCATTAGCTGTACAAAGTGCAGAGATGAGGATGTAGAATGCCTTCTTTTTCTCAGAAACAGATATGACATCAGCCTCTTTACCTCTCAGTGGGTATTTGCTTTTGGGCGATGCACTGGATTGCCTTGGTCTCAGAAAAGTGCTGCGACTGGGTTACCAAACTTTAAAAGTCAGGAAAAAAGCAGTAAATAACCCCTGGTGTGTCAGCCATGGGATGTTTGAATTTAAATTTGAAATTGTGCCTTTACTAACCGCCCCCAGGGGAAATTTAAGAGGCAAAAAATGCATAACAGTGTAGTGAGCAGTTTGAAAAGTGGCTGGGGTAAACAGAGGGAGGAAGGGAGCTGCCGAGTTCCTCTGCATCTTCTCAGCGTGTTAACGGGCAGAGAGGCAGCATGAAACAGGAAATCAGTAGACAAATTGAGCTTTATTGACAAGAACAGCAGTGCTGATACAAGGCAGGAGCTAGGGGGAAGCTCTAAACAGTGCATAACTCAGGTACAAAAATGCTCATATCGTAGCTTTTCACTTTATTTGTAGTCACGGGAGAATCCCTTCTGTAGTGTCTCTTTAAAAGCTGGAAACAATAAAAAAAAGTGTAGTTTAAAAACAGAACAGACGGCTCCCCCGCCCCTCCCCTCCTCAGACGAGAGAACTACCATGTAAACCTTTTTTTTGTCATATACAGTACAAAACATGCATTCCATGATATTTCAGTTTTTCAAATCTACAGTGATTGCACAAAACCAAGAGAGATGAGATTGAAACAAAAAGAGTCATACACTTTTACATCCGTCATAGACGCCACACGCAAGACATACTCGGCTACTCCTAATTTCTCAGACATCAAAAAACTTCATTTCAAGCTACCGGAAATTATACACCAAATGGTACACTGTCTTCTGACTACTGGGCTGTCTCCAACACAGCCTGAGGTAAGCTTTAGCACGTGAAACACAGCTCAATTTCAACAGTTCAAACAAAGTGAATAAAACACGATATGCCAATCAACATTTGGAAATTTTTAACAAACCAAAACTATATCTTCCAAAGCAATGCATGTACTGGTGTCCCTTGAATTTGACTGTAAACAAGGTATAAAATACATAACAATTAAGTATAATACCCAAAATTGAACTGGAAAGTGCCAAAGTACCTTTGATACGTTTTGGCTCAGCAAAACCTTTTGGATCCAATGACCGACACGTAGTGCAACACATTTCCCACATACTCGATGATTACAACAACAAAAGGCAATAATAAAAACAAAGGCGAGGAGAGTTGAAATGACCGATTAATGTTCCCTTTTCTGCTTGCGTCCAACGTCCACCTCATCCAGGCCCGTTGCAGACCTGGACTGCTGCAATTCTCGGAGCTGCGCGTGTGTGCGAGGCTGCTGCTTCTTCAATTTCTGCAGGTGAATGTCAATGGGGTCGAGCTCGGGCTCGGAAGCCGGGACAGGTAGGTAGCCGCCGTCCCTCGGCAGGCACATGCACCAGCCAGCGCCGGCCAGGTCCAACTCGCTGTATTCAAACCCGAACTTCTTCAGCTTGAAGTCCACCATGTCGGGCGACTCGCTCATATCCACCAGCAGGTTCCAAAAGACGCAGCTTAGAATGATGCCCAGCAGCTGCAAGGACAAAAAAATGGAGACATGATCGGAGCAGCAAACAATAACTGCACATGAAAATAATTGTTAAAAGAGTTTTTCTTCAAAGTTACAGTAGATGCACGCAGATTGGACCAGATAGGAGTTACAATATCCATTTAAAAACAGACTATTATCAATATGTGTACATATTAAATCAATAAAATCATATATGCTGAAACAGCGCACAGTGCAGCAAAAGTAGATTATAAATTATACTATTCACCACTTTGGGACAGTGCCAACAAAGTGTAGCACATAAAATGCCTAATCACTCATGAAAATGTGTGATAGCATGCCAATAATAATGCTAATGAATGCATAAAGTCTTTAGAGAGGAGGCATCCCACTTTAGGGAGGTGTTTCAGCGGATTACTGGCTTGCATTTTCAATTACCTGTGGCAGCCCAATGGCACAGCACAGTGCAATGGTGATTCCAATGTTGTCACTCATCCAAAGGTTGACGGCATGGATGCAGCCTCGTACGTGAATCAGCTCATGCAGGGTTTCACGCTGATGCGCAGGTTGGGGGCAACAGGAAGAGAGCAAGATGGTTTCTGAGTATTATATTAAAACACTGTCCATACCACTAAAGTAGGAAAATGTGGAGGTGATGTTCAGCACAGTGTCAACTGTGAAACCCTCTAGTAAAAAAGTGAGAGCTCGCAAACTTCTATCATAAATGTTGTGAATGTAATGATTGCGTCTGATAAGGTAAAGCTTTTTCTTTTTTTCCCCCTCTTATTTCACTTTTTGACTAGTGTGGTGTGAGGTTAATAACCTTGTTATTGTTCATTTGGCGACCGCATAATTCACAACATTAAAGTTGCTTCTTTACAAAAAAGAGACTTTCACATTTACTGTTATTGTTGAGGTTACTGTTGCGCCATCTTGGAACTAGTAGCAGTAGCACTACTAGTGGTACTAGTAGCAGCGCAAGTAGTTATACCTTCTAAATTTTCTTCTCTTTTTCCACCCATTCGTATACAGTTTGAAGGATCGAAAAAATGTGTGTTAGAATTCAGATTACTGGACCTCCACTCACCTGTTTGTCCAGAGTCTGGTAACCACACAAAGTGTTTATGACTTCGCCCGCCTGTGGTAGAGAGAGGTGATTTTAGCTGTGATACCATCAACACCACGATGCTAAAGACATATGGAATGCGTGTGTGCGTGCGTCAGAGAGGGAGTGCAGGAGGGAGCCTGGCTGGTAGGATTTGAACACTAATCAAACCCATCCAAAACCTTTGAACCTTTGAATCTCTCTTCCAAGATGGTGGCGCACACGGCTGCTGCAGCCCGGCGCGCCTCGAGTTGAAAGTTTATCCAAAAGTGAGCTCCTTCCCATGCGTTTTTATCTCTTTGTTATCCCCATTTGTTTATATTTCTGCTGAGGAGGAGGAATGACACAAAGCCAGCCGGTGCTCCACCATAGACGGCAATATAAAGTTGCCCTGAATTTTCTCTTGTGATTGAAACATTCATGGTTGAATGAGGAACAATACTCAAAGATTGTGGATTTGTAGGAAATCCCATTTCTTGGCTGATGTGTCTCTCACCTTTCCGCGAACACAGCAGGTGTAGGGAACCCCGCAGGCTAGTGGGCCAGTGCCGTTACAGAAGTGGTATTGGTTGACAGACCAGTCCTTGTACTCGTCCCCTCCACAACAGGAAAACTGGAAAATAATCACAGAAGGCAATGAAGAAGAGCAGATCATTTGTGTAGTCCAGCAGAGCAACAGCTTATTGTTGCTGAAGTGGACCAGACAAATTATCGACTCCTCAAAAAAAAAACACGATTGACTTGGTGCAAATTCACTCGACTTCATTTGAGAATGAAAGAGTGTGCTTCCCCTTAGACGTCACTTAGTATTGGCACCAAACTTTGAAGTCCATTTCTTTTGAGCATAGTTCTGGCCTGCAAGTTGGCATTTTAACTGGGCAAATATCTGTGATTTCAGTCCCTTGTGTGTTTAATCTAGAAATCATTCACTCTGAAACAGTAGACTGTTTCTGAAAACAAAATACAAGAAAGTGCTAAGAAAGTTCTAAAGAAAATAACTGCATAGTCAAGGTAAGAGTGTCTCCAAACTCCTAAGTAAGTAAACTCAAAAATCCATATTAACAGAAAATAAAGGATTATATCTAAAATATTCAAAGGGGTATCGACCCTTCGCAGCCATGCATCGGTTCAAACTCATTTATTTCAAATGTTGAAAACTTTTGGGGTGGCATGGGTGGAGGAGAGTGCTGGGGTTGCTTTGTGATGTTGAAGAATAGCAGCCAGACTGAAAGGGAAGTTCGACTAACTTGCAGAGTTCCCCCCCTCTACCCCCAGGTAGAGGGGGGGGAAAAAACTAGGCGCTGCTGAGGAACACTATTGAATAAGAATAAGAGCACCACTGAATAAAGAGTGAAATGAATAAAGAAGCACTGTAGCATTTCATCATAAATTGTTTAAGGAGAGCAGAGCACACAGGTATTTCAAATACAGTGCTGGGGGCAGGTGAAGATGAGCAAGCAGCCGTGTTGTTCTTCAATTTATGCTCTTACACTGTTAGTTTAACTTCGGCAAGGAAAATCATTATCAGTCTGAGGAACATGAACAGTTGTTCACCAGTCAGACCAAATGCCTGCCTGCATTTTGGGAAGCACTGTTTGAGTTGCCTCAAGGTTTGCCCAGGATTTCTTCCTTTTTCCTTTTGTTTTTTTTTGGAGCAGACAGTGCTCACCTCAGGGCTTGGAACTGGCAGTGGTGGGTATGAAAAGCTTGTTGAAAGTTTTCATGTTGTACCAGGCAAAAGCGCTGTAGACCTGAATTGTTCGCAACAAGTGACGAACATTATTTTCCCTTTGCATCTGTATCACATCGATCCTGAAGGGATGACTTGCCATATTGTACCACTCTGTGACGGTTGTTGCGATGTGCAGTACATTTAAATTATGCACCACTCCAAATTTATGAATAAATGAATTCCATGTCACTAAAAAACTCCACCCAATAAAATCTACCATGCTGTGTGACAGGCTTCAACTCACACTTAATCTTTGCTGTCCTCTTGACTTTCCAGAAATGACAACATAAGCTACAGGCACTCATACCCAAAAACTGACTTGATTTGTTGCGCTAGCGTCCAGGCTGCTTTTTGCTCCTCTAAGGCAACTGTGTAGAGCCTGAGTGATGAAATTCTTGAGTATTCTCAGTATTAAGTTACCGTCTTGCAGGCATATGACTCAAACACCAGTGTCTTTTGGGAAAAATCATGCCCCAAGCTGGGTTAGGATAATATTGCAGACACCCGCAATATTCAGTACCTTCTGTTGGACGTAGTCTAGGATGTTTTTAAAGTCGAGGTCATCGTAGTAGTGCTTGATTCCCTCTCGTATACTGCTCTGAAACAATGACGACGTCTGGGGAGGCGAAGCGAAAGAGACAAAGACAGAAAAGAATGAGTAAGTGTCTGTTGAAAAAGATAATTTCATCCATACAGAGCAGCAGAGGAGTACATAGACACGCTTAGAAACAGTATCCATCGATTCAGTAACCATGATTTACCTTCTTTTCAAAGATGAGAGCAGTAATGAGGGCGACCGCTTGCAGAAGCAGCAGAACGCAGAGGACACATAGAAACTGTGGAGAAAGGGGGGAAAATTAGCAGAGCCATGGCGGTAATGCACCACTCTAGACTAGCTAACATACCCCTGCGAAACATTTGATTTCATTATGGCAAAGAAAATTCTCCCACTAACCTCGAAAAATGCCGTGCATGCGCCCATTACCCTTCTAATATTGAAGAGGAAAATGGAGAGGAGAGGATACAGATACTTCACAGGCCTCCCGGCTACTGAGTGAAATGAGCAAATGTCTTTTTGCAGGTGAGCTTGCCATCCGCTTAATTGAGGCTGCCCGAAAACTAATAAAATGCTTGTTTCGTTGTCTCTACGAAGTGTTCTGCACTAACCCTTTATAACCTTTATCGACGCTCTATCATGGGATGCACATTGATCCTCAATAAAGGTTGAGTTTCTTTCTCAGGGTTCCTTTGATAGACTCTCGAGGAATCTGTTATCAAACCCAACCCGCTAATTTCTAGACAAAATTTGTACTCTCACAGATTCATGCTGTGTATGCTGTCCATTGTTTTGCTGTTAGGAAAACATTAATGTATTTGTCTGTGTTTAATGATTATGCTGACACACATTTTCGTTCCTTTTTTATAAAGTGTCAAAACGATAAGTGAACTACTACTCTTAACTCTCTCTTAACTCTCACACCCAGGCCATTAGGTTGAGAGTTATAGTTAGAGAGACAAATTACAGCTGCAAATGATCTCCACGCGTTATCTTACCATGTGCAGTAGTGTCTTGTTGTCCCGCAGGGATCCGACCATGCCCACCACCGACACGGTAAACATCACCAGGCCGAGCAGGATGAGCACCACAGCAGGGGCGAGAAAAAGCCCCTCCAGGGTGCGATTCTTCTGCCGTTCCACCTCAGCATACACGCCCACGCACAGCACACACAGGCCCATCAACTGGGGAGACAGTTCACGAGAAATATAACTCACAAGGTCACAAAATGACATCAAAAACTTACTTTTTAAAGAGCACATATTCATTTTTGTGATGATTGTTATGATTGCATGTGTGTTGAGTTTATTATGTAAGCACGGTAGGAAAATCAATACCCTTATAGTCAGAGAAAGCTGATTTATTTGTAGATGGTGGTTAGTGTTGAAATTATTGATTCGGTGTTTGTCAAAACTAACACTGAGAGACGTCAGGGTACACAACAAGCTGACAAAGTGGAAAGGCAAGAAAAGGATAAGTAGCCCACCACTCCTGTAAGTGAGGATGGATTGATTGAAGAGGAGCAATTTCATCCAGGGATTGTTTGAACAGGGTTGTTCTTATCAAATTTCAAAAATCTAATATTAACATGGTTGCTTGGTTCTGTCAGATGTTGGACTACAGATGAACCAGAGGTGTGGCAGAGCGGCAATATGGCCGCATCAGCAGGAGTGTACATGCTTTATTTAGGTGAGAAAAACAACACCATGCGTACTTGGGGCAGAATCCACATGAAATCTGGTACAAATATTAGGTTTGAGACTGTGTTACATAGGGAACAGATTTGAAATTCTGAATCTCTGCTCCATATTATGTATAGAATAGGCGATGGATTATTTGGATTCATTTAAAATGTTAACTTAAATCATTTAACTTGAGGGTGCCCTTTTGTGCATGGGTATTGCTCTTTTGTCTATGGTCTGTGCGGCACTCAATCTTTCATATGTCTCTGTGCATTCGATTAAATGATATGATCCTACTATTTATGGTTTACGTGAGGCAGAGAAAAGCAGCCTACAAAGGCTCAAGTTGAGCCTCAGAATGGTTATGAAAAAATTAATAATTAAAAAAAAACAAAAAACAAAACAGTCTGTGCAGCTGAGATGGTTTTCCTGAAATTTTGTTCTGGCCCGAGCTAAAATGCTTAGACTCACTGTTGCATTTAATTCATAGCATTACGCACATGCGTGCCTGAGCGCGAAAGCGCACGCTCGCACAAACGCGCGCGCACGCTCGCACAAACGCGCGCGCACGCTCGCACACACACACGCGCGGTACCTTTAGATATGAGTTTTATTCGTTCCATGACAGAGCTTGTATGTCAATCTGCTCGCATCTCGAGCGAATTGTTTTTGCAAACCAGCTAGAATAATTTCATACCACTCTGGCCTTGTAAAATCTCCAAACATTATGAAATAACAAACGTGTTTTTATCAATCAAGTGACGTGTTTTCTTAACCTGTGGACAGCGTAGCTGGAAGCGGAGAAGTCAGACAGACATGGGGGGAATGTTTGGGTGCTGAAGAAGACACTAACAGTAGTTTTGATGTGGATTTTTGCATCATTTTGCATCATCATTCACACATCGTCATCGGGGACAACACACAAAGAAATGCACATGATACAGCTTTTAAGGTAAAGGCAATGAAAAGTCAATGAAAAGCAAGCAATGAAAAGGCAAGTCAATGAAAAAAGATGACAAAAGCATTCAGAGGACGTACAAGCTGATGGCATTTGTGTTGTTGCAGTGTCTTATTTTGTAAGCAGACATGTTATTGTCGTGTTGGTGTTGTGTTGATGTTGTACTACTGATTTTCAGACACGTTTTAAATTAAAACTAAGTTTAACAAGTCTTCTGTGTACCAGTCTTTTTGTGTAAATATCTCCTGTTATGACATGAAAACCTGCATCTTATATTCTGGTTAGAGATGTCTGATAATATCGGCCCACCGATATTATCGGCCCGATATTAGCATAAAAATGTAATATCGGTATCAGATTTTTTTGCTTTAAAACCGATAAAATAAAAACTGATAGAAATATAATAATGCTTGAATTATAATAATTATAATAATGCTAAATTGAGAGTTGGACAATATCGGCATATCGAATATCGGCAAAAAAGCCAATATCGGACATCCCTAATCTCTATAGATGAATTGTATCCGGTATCGAGTACCCTCTTACCCTGCTACTGTACTGGAGTGGTCTGATATCGCCACTACCGCTACTGCATTCTACTTGAGTTGTTTTCCTGACACTGTATCTATGAGGCCTTTTGAGCTGCTGTGGCATCCAATTTCCTGGATCAATATCTCATTGGATCAATAAATACCTGCGCACCTGCCTACTTACCTACTATGAATGCTTGCATCACATTAACTGAATCAGAGCCAAATTGTCACTCAATGACTGTGCATCAAGTGCATCAACGGCATAAAATGTTTTTTAATGAGGCAATCCCAGGTAGAAGTGACAAATGCAGGCAGTATACCATACAGGCAGTGTCCCAAAACCTCTTGCATTTACAGAAAGCTAATTCTGCACAACGGAATAAATAAATCTACCAACGTCGCTATTGATTTCCAATTGGAACTAGAAGCAATCTACTAAAGAGTAGGGCTCCATCTGCTCCAGCTCCATTTACTGTCAACAACACCCATAAAGCAATCGAGATGTTTCTGAGGTCAATGTCACCGGATGCAACTTTGCTGCTGCGTCACTGAATGCAAAAATGAATTGAAATACCCTCAGGAGAAACACTTAATGGATACCCTCAGGGGAAAAAAATAACAAATCTGATGGTGCTAATGCATGCATTACAACAACTTATTGGCTTGTGGTGTGTTTGCAGGATTTCATCAGCGGCTGTTAAATGTCTGCACAGAGAAACCTTGCTTTGAGGAAAGCTTAAAGGGGACACCTGTAGATTCTCTTATGTCCCTCGAATCCCCATTAAACTGCTTTGAACTGACAAATACCAGTGGAGGGAAACAGAAAGATGAATGAAGGTAGGAGGGCAGAGACAAACTAAACTAAACTAAACTAAACCAAACTAAACAAAAAAGAGACAGGCAGAAAGAGATGGAATTGGCAGAGAGACAGAAAAGAGGGAGAAAGTGCTGATGTGTTCACAGCTGATGCTGTGGCACGCGTTGCCCTGCTTCCAACAGGTAAATCATTAAATAATGGACTCATACAAACACACAACCATACAAAGGTACAAAGGCCAGGTGGCCCACTAAATTCACATTGAGACGACAAACAGGCATGAATAACAGGAAAAAAAATCTGTCATGTTGTGTAATAATGAAGTTATTAACTTGAATGAAGTTCTTAACAACATTAATATTATAAAATCAGTAAGTCATTAACCTGATAGTCATGCCCAGAGTGCAGTCACTTAAAACAAATTTATTTAAATGAATATAGATGTATTGATGGCTAACTTATTCTTGAAGTATTGAACTTTGTTATTATCTAGCTGTTATAATATCTACATTAGTTCAATATCGGATCAGTCTTATCCTTCTGAAAAGCAATATCTGTATGTAATTGTGTTGAAATGGTTTTACATACGTTTGCCAAATGTCAGTGTCTGATGTAAAATTCGCTGTATGTGGGTGCTAAAGAAATAATTGAAGCTGCTCCCTGTGCATAATATGGAGACATATAGTTTGTCACGGGGTGTCACACAATTTCATGATATTGACCCGCGGAGCCTCTCGGCCCGCAGCTACAGTATTTTCTGTCGGCCGAAACGTTCAGCAGCGGCACTTTCCTTTAAATGGATCCCACGCCCTGCACCACTGTGCTGTTGATATTCAGTGAGCGACACCTATTGTTACAGCAACAAGGTCAACCACCATCCTGGAAAATACTATAAGCACGCCCTTTATTCTTTTTTTTCGTATCTTTCTTTTCTCTTTTGACTTTGAATATGAGACCAGTAAATGCTTGATTGGCTGAGTGGGGTGTGAATTGTGGCTAAGCTAACACACTGGCCCTGATATTCTACTACCCCTCCTTACTACCTGGGGAGTCACGCTAAATCCCACTTTGAATCTACACATTTTTGCAATAAACTGTGCTTTCCATAGACAACAAGTCTGATTTCTGCTTCTTGCCTAGCCCGTCGTAAATGACAAAGTGCCGAATTCCGTGAAATAATACGTCTGATCGTGCATCTTCCCACAACCATTCCAGGACAGCTGATGCTGGGTTTAAGTGGAATATACCGGTTTTTTCCTCCAAAATGGGCTCATAGTCGATGGGTTAGATCACGGCCGGATCGTGAATTAGTTCATGGGGAGACGTTTTAACTCTTAAACGTGACGAAAATCACGTCTGTCCCCCGTGTAATTACCAAATTGCTATTTTTTTCAATTAAGTTTTGCCCGTGGGTGACAGAGGCTATTGCCGGCCAATCGTGATAAGATACTATGGGTCAGAGTGTGAAAACCGGGGCGAGAACTTACCGAAAAGAGCATTGAGTAGACATTTAGGGTGAATTTGATGAAATAGTAGAAGTGGTTGGTTTTCCTCAATTCAGAGTAAGACGGCATGACTGCTAACCGGGGTAAGCTAACACCCTATCGAGCTTAGATCCTGTTAAAAAAAACAGTACAGGTGTGCGATATAATAAAGCCACTGAGGTGGAATACACAATTGCGAGTGCTAACTGACTCTCAAATTACTAAGAGCTTTCATTTCTAACGTACGATAGTCAGAAAATTAGCAACTGAAACAAACAGCACTTCCGTGCGGCCGGCCAGCGCACGCTTTGTTTTGACTACAGCCTTAAAGGCGCAGGGAGCTGCTCACCGTTAGCCTCACCCTACTTTTTCAATATTTATCTTCACCTGTTCCAGCACGGAAAGACCATTGTTTGACCCACGAATAAATATAATGTTACAAAAAAACAAGTAACGACTGGCCTCATCCTGTCTATCTTAACAATTTCACGCCATTGCCAGCCAGTTTTTCTGACCTGTCCCATTTTACACTGCCCTCCATTTCCATGCGTTATTCACATTCAACTCTTATCACATTATAATTGTGTAACAAGCACAATTATAGGGAGTGCAGACCCAGTAAATTATGGCTTTACTTGAATCTGTCCTGGGTGAGGTCAGCTGTCATTTCCATATGTTCTTTGTTTTTGCAACATTTTATGGATTCATTAAGAGGGAGGCGGGACTATGCTTTCATTGAATTCCTTGACCAATAAGACTGTAGACTAAGACTTTTCACTCTTTTGGCGTGCACACACACATGCTGAATACAGACAGTAAACCATGGGAGGATGTCAGACCAGGGGCTGGGGGTGGAGGGGCTGCGCCCACTGAGCTCCATGCATACTGGGATTAAGTGCTTTGGCCATGGGCTCGTCAGCAGGGTTTAGAAAGAGAATTGGCATTTGGCCCGCAGTTCAAACTCCATACTGGACTTGAGCAGGCCAGCCTGTGGTCCTCCGCCAATTACCGACTAAATTGCAGCTGCCCCGATCAGCACATTTGGTAATGCTCCCAAAATAATGTAAACGTGGTCCACCTGGGTTCTAAATCCAGGACCGTCTGCACATAGAGCAGGTGTAATTACCACTTAACTGCTTTACTAAAGAACCATTTTGTTAATGCTTTGTACCTCTTCCATCCTCAATTCAATGGCAGTCGTCAGTGACCTTGGTGTAGATCTCAATGGGTTCCTTCCCTCTGTTAGGAGTGACTACCACTCCATTCAAATTCATGAGCTATTTCAATGTCAGTTACAATCCATATATAGAGTTGCAATCCCATTACGATACAGTTACCCCCAAACAATACTAAATACAGATATGTATATGACACAGCGAAGTGATGATGTATTGCTGTAGTGATGAAGATACACAGTGTATTATGTATTGCACTGGTGAGGATGTTGGACAGACTGGTAGAACACCAACAAGAGTTTCCTTCAGACATTGAAGGATCGTAGCCTCCTCAGGCAGTACAGTCTGCTCTGTCCCTTCTTTTAAACATGGTCTGTGTCGAACTCCCAGTCCAGCTTCTCGTCCAGCCACAGTCCAAGATATTTGTAGGAGTTTATAGCTTCCACCTCAACTACCTCAATCAGAGCCAGTCTAGGCCTGTACCTAGACTTATCAAAGTCAATGACTAGTTCTTTGGTTTTCAGGGTGTTAAGTTGCAGGTTGTTCCTGCTACACCAGAAATCGTAGTCTCTCACCAGGCTCCTGTACCCTTAGTTTTTTTCGTCCGTGAGGCACCCAACAATTGCTGTGTCATCAGCAAACATCTAGATGTTACACAGCTTCCAGTTGTAGCAGAAGTCTGAGGGGTGCAGGTTGAACAGGAGAGGGGCCAGCACTTTGCCTTGGGTTGCTTCAGTACCACTAATCACAGTGTCAGACTTGGTGTCCTTCAGCCTTACATACTGTGGTCTATTGATGAACTGGCTTGATAACTTGTTGATTGATTGTTAAGTAATGATTAGTTGACTGATTCAGGTTTCTTCACCTGATACATTCCAGGGATATATGTCATATTAACAGAGCAAAGACCTGACAGATTTTTACATCTGTGCAAATGCAAATGTAACATGTATAAGTTGAATAAGTACAAACTAGTCAATATCAAATTCTAAATGAGTACTTTTATTTACATTTTCCATGACATTTATACTTCCTTTATAATTGCCATTTACACCTGGCCCTTTGGGGCTAGCTACTATGCTTACATGGCCCTCGGTGAGAATAAATTAGACACCCCTGCTCTGCACCAACACCTGCCTTGTACAAACAGGAATGGGTATGCTGTCATTAATAAGGAGCCCGATGATGGACACTTGATACCTATCGTGATGTTAATCTATAAATACCTCACTATCATCGTTAGCTGACGAGAAGAAGTGAAAGTCCTGTCACTACATCTATTTGTTCCTTTCCATGGCTTTGCATACATAACCTACATCCCTTTCCCGCCGCAAAGTTATAATTACATGCATCAGTAGTCACAAGTTTGGGGGCTGCATTTAGCTTTCCGTCCACAACCTGTGGCTGGCAGATGACTGTCATATCATCAATTCATATAGATGTTGTGACTGTATGTGGAGAGAAATGTCAGTAAGAATTAAGGCGGTGTTGTCCTTATGTGAAATATTACCATTCTGTAATAGCGTGTTATGTGCATTTGTTTGGCAGTGGTGATTAGTACTGCATCTGGTCAGACAAAAGGCGTGCTGAGACTGCAAAGGTGGTTCAGTTATTGTGTTACATTCTTTCAATTATTTGTGTCCTCCAGCCATTATTTAACAACGCTGTGCACTCGTTCACCTTTATCATATTTCACTAGTCTTTCGCGGTTGTTGTAGCCAGCTCTGACCTCTGATAGGCAGATTGAAGGAGATATAGAATCGTAAATATTTAAGAGAAAATGCTTAAGCATCACACTGATCAGACAAAAAAAAACTTGTTTTTCTCCAAGAATTTCTTACATCCAAATTCCACAGGCTAAAACGACTATAAAATGAGAAATGCAAGGAAGTGCTTGTGTGAAGTCATCTGAGTGAGCGCTAACTCTGCCTATCCCCATTTCACTACCATCCTCCTCTGCACCTCTCCTCTCCTCTGCACGCACACACACACACACACACACACACACACACACACACACGTTCGCGCACTTGCACGCGCACGCACAGTGGTTTTATATTGGGCATTAAACCTCTCCTGTCGGAGAGAATACCTATGTCCCTTGATCCGCATAAAACCCATTTAAACAAAGTCTGGCTCTTTCCTCTTAACATCTGATTTCGCCGAGATGAATTTCACTCATATCACCTGGTTGGAAATGGTAAAAAGCAATTACATGGGATGGGCTTCGCGCTGTCTGACCACGGAGAAAGTCAATCACATTTTTAATTGAGTCTGATACACCGACGGATGACAATGAGGGTTCGCTGAAAATTGTTTCTCCCATTTAATCAACGTATTCATTTCATTCAAGATTTATCCGGCAAACTACAACACTCCTCGCATCTCAATAAATGGTACTTACCTCACCATTTCACACAAATAATGAAAAGATACCCTTCTCGTCCGCACATTTTTATGTACGGTATCTATTTTACTGATGTGACCAACATTTAAGAATAATGTAGTTGGGTTGACCAAAAACTAATTTCATATCTTGGACTGACAATGCGAGAATGGAAGAAATGAATTGAAATTGAAATGATTGTAGATAATGAGATGGGATGAGGAGACATGCATTTACATACCGGGCCCTCCACATTCTCCTCCCTGTTATTCCTGGGTTGAGGTCAGCAGACAGGTAATTGTACTGAGGAGAGGAAGGTCTGCTGTATGAACTTTTCTTTATCTTTCCAATTAAGGAAGGCAGATTTCATTTTCTGGATCGCCAGATCAATGGATCAATAAAGTATCTACCTAGAGCTTCTTGACATTTTAAATGTACCTACCATCAAGAAACATTTCATGGCCTTGGCCGCAACTGAGAAAGTAAAACTGGGACAGATTTCTCAGTTAATGCACATTTGCATGCAACTCCGCTTAATTGTGATTGCAACTTAGCAGACGTTCTCACAGGTTGGCCCTGTGATCTTCACCATCTTCTTTTTTCACAGTCTCCTGTTCCAGTTTTTACCCTGTAAAACAATCACACACCAAATATGCCCAATACAAACCCCTAAAATGAAACAGGTACGAAGACCTGTTATTTTTCCCCCGTGATATACTGTATTTCATAATAGGTAGTTGGCAGGCAGCCGCGATTCCACATCCATCTCCATTTCACAAATGGGACAGGAGAGCCCAGGAACGGCCTGTCCTTTCTGCCATATTTAGACTCCTCCAGGTCCTCTCATGACATTTTTGAACGAGTGTCTCTTTGAACATATTTGTTAGCAGCAAAAGTCCATCAAGGAAATGTTGTGGCCATGGTGCAATCCTCAGTGATCGGCAATATCATAGGATTTTTCTATTTTGACTTCCCTTGACAGGGAAACACAGGAATACCACAGGAAAATATGATTATATTATCCTTCAGTGCATGAAAATATCTGTCAAGTTATCACCACTAAATGAAATCTTCATCATCCCCGGAACAATAAAGTTAAAAATTATTATGACATAGACAGGCCCCGTCATGTGAAGACAGTACTTGTTTTTACAGGTGCTAAACATAAAAAAACTGACGCAATACTCCCTCTTCACGTGATCAGAATCTTTACAATGTGTGTTCTGTCATCCCTCAAGAGCAATAAATCCCAATGTTGTGCAGAAAGTAAGCAGTTCTGAATATACTATAGTTCAGAGCAGTCCCCCTTGACTTCTGACAACTAACGGTAGAGTGACTTTCATTTTTGGCCCACATAATCTTGAATTTGAATAGCCCTGGGGTAATGTCTTGCGAGTTATTTGAGTTTCCTCACAGAAAATCGGGTAGTACAAATGCTGAGAGAACAATATTGCTGATTCTTTTTTTAAATTGAAGCTAATGCGTAGCTTGCCAGGGATAAGCATCACTGAAAACTGGTCAGAACAGTTCATTTACAGAACTGCAACGCTTGGATGTCTTCACCAGCGTGAATGTGAATCCATGATATCATTTCATTGAATTCCATCTTTATATATCCAAGGTAAAATTCTAAACATACCTTTCTATGCACATGATGTATACCAGAATTGTTTGTATTGGAAAGACGCCAAATACTGCCTCGAGAAATCATTAGCATCTTCTATCTTAAATGTGATTATTAGCTTGCAGAGGTCCCTCAACAAGTTAAGAAAATAAAGATTTTTTCAGTGCTTCCACAACTGCTGCTTCTAATTGGAACATGTATCTTGGTATCCACACCTGAAACTGCCGCCCTGCCAACCCCACCTCAGATTTATAGGCTAAAATGGATGGACAAAACAAATTACAAGTATGACTTGTTTGTGCCTTTAGCAGCAAGAGAAATTTGATTTGAAAAGGAGACAATCGGATTAGCTTTCACAGTAAAAGTGGCCTCTACAATGTGCAGATTCACAATGGAAATCAGGGGTGAGAGGGGAATTTGAAAAGAGACGAAGACAGTACAAAATGTTTTTTTCTTGTTTAGGCAACATTACAAATTGCACATGAGTAGTAACTCTCTCTCCTCATTCATTCATCAACCATGCTCCTAATACAGCAGCACTGTCAACACAGTATCAACACTGTGCAGCAGCTGGAGTGGGAACTGTACAATCTTTTTATTATTTTGTCCAAGCACCACAGCTGGTCAGACAGTCCAGGTTAAATTGATGGTGAGGCCTGGAGTTGGGAATCAACAGTGTTGGAACCAATTTTGAGTGGGTCAATATATCCAACCGATTCTTTAACATGAAATATTAAGATGTTATGGGCTTCTGAAAAAAGGGAAGACAGCATCCCATCATTTATTATTGACAATGAGTCAACTACGTGGATCAATGGTTCGTGCCACCAGCTGGTCATGGTCAAACTAGATCAATATATCCACAACTAAGCTAGCAGTGAACTGATTGCAGAATCTGTCTCGCTTCTGTTGCGTAGCGAACCCACCTGTTAACACTCTTACGCATGGAATTCTATGTCAGGCCTCAAAGGTACAAGTCAGACAGAGTGCCAAGGGGTCGGTATCAGAGCACCAGTGTGTGTGTGTGCTTCTTGTCAAATTATAATCAGGAGCTGTGTGCTACTTTGGCAGCTATCGCTGCGTGGATCATGGGTACAGGTCACTTCTGTGCAAGAAGAGACAGTCCAATGGTTAAGTGACATTTGATATGACAAGGATCGTTTGCGGTACAGGTACGGTTGTGAAGCCACACCATCAGCATGCATAAATATCTCGAAGCACACTGTGCAATTATCAGTGACGTGTGGTGAGGTTATTGGCTGGTGAGGCATTGACTTCGTCATCATCAGATTTACATACTGTATATATGAACTCTACAGAAAAGCTTATCCACCATTTGATTGACCGCAGTTGATGGGTTAGGTTTAGAAATAACATTGTAGTGCGAATAATCACGGGACAGGTGATGATTCCATGATGACATGATGACAGGTGAGACACAGGCCTGTCTCCCCTGTCTGCATGTCTCTGAAGTTCACTGTGTCTTTGCCATATTTTTCTGTCGCATTGATCCAAAGAGTCAAAAAACATTTGTTTATTCGAGTATTGGAGATGCCAACCTGTTCTGCGGTGGTGGCAGTCTCACTGGTTGCTGAGATTTGAACCGCCAAACCATATGGAGGGCACCATTGGCCTTAAAAGGGGTTTTCCCAGAGGAAGATGCCAAGTAGGCTACAACAGAGTGTGACGACCTGTAATGTTCTCCATGATGAGTGTTAAGACTATCTTAAATTTAGATGGAACATGGTACGTAGATAAAACAAGGGCGGCGAATGTGTTTTAACTAATTGTAAATGTTACAGTATATCGTAGGCGGGATGTTGATCCCCAGCGAGATGATAGTTTCAAAAATACTAATTGCTGTGTATTTGCAGAAACCAAACGATTCAAAAGAGGGGTTTACAGATCTTTTTTATCTCTCTCCGGCCTATTTGTCTGAGGCTGGTGTGGTGAGCTGTCAGGCCCCAGAGTTAAAGCAGGATCAGTTTTCCTCTGTTTTTGAGTAATTTTTGCTTTTTGTTAAATGTTTTATTTTGTTGCAATGTATTGCTATTTTTTAACTTAATTAATTTTCTTAACTCTTAAGTTTTTACTGGTCTGCACTCCACTACTTACTGCTGCACACCATTGCTGTGAGGCGCTGTAAGGTACTTCTGACAAGCTAACGAGTCTGATCTCCACTACCTAAAAGCTTGGTGTTGCCAACCTCCTTGAAATGACCCTTGAAACGAACCCTTACAATGTACATTTAAGGTAAATGTTTGATTTTGAAGATTAAGATGAAGTCCCTTTGACTAATTTTACTTGAATTTCACCACCGAAATCTTATGTGGGGTGTGTTTCATCTCACATGGGATTTGAGTTTGTCATGCACCTCAAATGTTTCACTCCCTTCCAGTAAGCATTCAAATACGCCTCGATTGCTTGAAAATCTTTAATGTGGTACCACAGGGGAGAGCAGGCGGAAGTAAAACAGCCGAGTAAAATCAGATACCATGCCATTTCCACTCTTAATCACTCATCATTTCCTAATTTATCTGCATAAGCCGGGGAAAAACGTAATTGACGACGTGGTTGATCATTACAGACATCTGGAAAGAATGTCATGATAATTAAAGAAAGAAAGAAACTCATACTTAATTGATCTCCCAAAGGGGAAATGTTTAAATTTAGGTTTGAGGCAAGATTTGAAATCTGCCAGAATTCCACAAATAAGTCCTTATTGCAATAATTTACAATTATTACAATAACTTTTGACTTGGGCTTTGGATCAGACATCCTTTACAACACATTTCCAAGCTATTCTTCGGTACTGCTGTGTCTGTCATACCTGCTGCGCTGACAGTGACCATTTTTCACAAAAAATCTGGTCACTGACTGTTCATGACTCATGTATTGATTACATCAGAGGGCTGGATCCGGTTTGGATTTGGGCTGTATTGAGTTTGATTCTTGGTTTGTGAGCATTAAATCCAAACGAAACCGCTTGGCCTTTCCTCGTTTTTACTTTGCAGTCCCAAGAGATCACTTTTAGAAAGTGACTTGCAATATTTTTCTTTTCGCAGGGAAAGAGAATGGCATTTAAAGAACAAGTATGCACATTTTTTACTGCATGAGTTTTGATTATGAGTCTGCTACTTAATCGTCCATAACCACAATTCTATTTTCATTATCACATGGAACAAGTGCAACATGAAAATACAGTATTTTCAGGCTCAAATGTGCTTCACACTAATCCTGAAAATCTAAATTACATAATGCTTATTTGTGTGTTTGATGCTGTGCAGTGGTAGGTGCTGCAGCTGACCTTTACACACGATACACATATCGTGGGAACACATATGATAGAGTTGGTCCCACAGAGACCTGATCCAGTCTAACTTGTGATGGGTGGCTCTCTAAAGTCATTTATATAAATGATAGGAAGAATATTTTAGGAAGATTCTGAGACACTGCAGTTATCTAGCAAAAGAGGGTAAACTGCCCAGGTATGTGTTCACAGCCAAACACAAAGAGAAAGAACATCAATTTGCCTGAGTAAGTGATTAAAGCAGTACAAGGTATTAAAAAAAGATATTACTCAGGACAATATTACACTCATGTCCAGGGTATAATTGAATATGTGCGCCGTCCAGATACACATACCTGTACATGTTTAGATAATCACAAGATTTACAGTTTCTCTTTGACAATGTCACTGCATACCATTTTTGGTTTTTGCACCATGAAAGCACCGGATAGGCCAGAAAAGCGCCAGAAAAAGAAACACTCTGGAATGACTGGAATGTCGACTGATTGGCTGGGTTAACCACCCAAGACAGGTATAATGAGGCAGACAAAATCACCCTGGATATCAATTTTTGTTCTTCAACTTGCAGCAAGGAGTGAGCAGCTGGCAACAAAGTGTCCTTCTTCTCACTGAGGAGTGGTGACATACATACATCCTTTTGTAGCAAACAGTATTTGCGTCACTGGTTTCATTGGACTGAGTTACACAAAAAAAAGATGTCTGTTTTTTCAATTAAATGAGGACCATTTTGCACTGCTGAATCCAAAAATTCATTTTTCTCAATAGTGTCAGGTTTTTATACAAATTTGATTCAGAAAGAGCCAATCTTCTGTCAAAATTGATTTCATTTTTGTGATATTATCAGTTGATTTTTTTCAAAATTTCTCATTCAGAAAGTTTTTTTGGGTAAAAAATTGCTTTCTAATGTATTAATCAAAGACGAGGTACTGGAATTTCATCATTGTGAGCTACAGGAGGATGTGCTGATTCAAGATCAGGGTAGTTGAGTACTTTCAATTCATTGCAGTCACATCAATACTACAGAAGTAGCCAGTGACATGGTTTGTTGTCCAAACCATGAGAATGGCCTACTTCAGACAACTGTTCTTGGGGGCAGCAGGGGCTCAGTCGGTAAGGTGCCTTGCCTGGGGACCAGAGGTTCAAGTCCCGGTGACAACACAAGAGACTGGAGGATGGACTGGTGCCTCCTGAGCACTGCCAAGGTGCCCTTAAGCAAAACACCTAACCCCTAACCAGCTCAGGGATGCTTTCAGATACTCGGTACATGACTTGCAAACCACGTGTGGTGATAACGCTTGGGGCATTATCATGGTCACCAAGTTTAATACCAAAATGAGCATGGTGAACATGAAACTTGTGACTAGATTACTGTTAGAAACAATGCAGATGTAGCAGAGTACATCAGACTTATTTTTGCAAGATCTTCTTGTCGAAGCCATTTCATTTACATGTAATATAAAACAAAATAATTAGCCATAAGTTGGCACATGCAAAATCTTCAGAATTCATCAACAGCAAGAAATATAAAAGAATTTGCATCATATGACGTGAAAATAACCTCACATGTAAACAAAAACATCAAAAAAAAGCAAGAAAGTCAACCTAAGTTAGCAAAAACATTGTCATTCTTTGATTCAGCACATCAAAATTATCCCTAAACTAACCAAAAAAACTTAAACAATAAATTTGGTTTTGACCAGTGTTATCATCCCACAAGCTGTTAACCATCACCCGCGTGTTCTCTTTATCAAAATGTCAATGCAAAGAGGCCAAGACATTTTCATATTACACAGGTAACATTTCGTTTTTGAGTATTAGCTTGTGTAACATCATTAGTAGTGGCTTGTGTAACATTGTTAGTATTAGCTTGTGTAAAATCTACTCGATTTTTCCTTTTAAAGCACTATCTTTGACAACAGATGTAAAATTTCTTCAACTCTGATCTCTTTCTCTTGCGTTTGAAGTCTCAGTTTGACACCACGGGTGTCTGAGATCGGGGCGTTCCTGAGGCTTTAGCACCGGAAAAGTCAAGTTCTGATTTTCAAGCAGAGTAGATTGATTTGTACTCCTTTGGCTTTTATCTCTTTATGTCTCTCCCTCATGCTCAAAGCTCCTGGACAGCAATGACTTGCCTGTCCAAAAAGGTGAAAAAAAAAATGCTGGTACTGACGCTTGGGGCACACAGTGAATAACTGTGTAATCAGGTATTGTAGTAGTTGTGCTCCTTTTCTAATTGGACCCAGTCTGCTGTGGTTAAGTAAGAAGCGATGGTGTTTTCTCATGATTAGATTTCCATAAATTCCATCTCACTCACATTAAAATGAGTCCTCTGCACGTACACTAACGACCAAATCCTTTTCGGCGGACTTATACACGTATTACCTGTGACTGGCAAGCACATCTCTCACAAAAGAACAGAGTCACTATTCATGACTCACCATTTAGTGAAAAGACGAGCTGTAAAACCGATTTGACCTCGGCATATTTTGTTGTGACCACATTTGATGGGGAAAAAGTCTGCAGTACACAAAGGGCGAAAATGCGCACAAGAGCCAAAAAAAAAAAGATATTTGGGACTGACTCTTAATGTATACACATAAAATACATACATTTATATGCTCTCTTTTTTATGCTGGATCTTTATCACGTCTGTCCTGCAATGGCATCATTTCAAGAGTGAGAGGAGGGAGAGAGGTGAGTCGATGATCTGTCAAAGCTCCTCTTTCACTCTCTCTTCATCATGTCTCCATGCCAGCTGGACAGAATATAGTTTTCCCAGGAGGGAAGCGTTGTCCTTCTTTGTCAGAGAGCAGAAATGGCACAAGAGATTTAAGACGTCTTAAATCCTCCCCACAACAGTGGGTGTGTTTAGCTTGAGTCACTCGGGATGCATTTGCCATTTGTGTGTGACGCTGTATCGACACTATAGGTCAAAACACAGCTGACAGCTGATTAAAGGTGAAGTGGAAGGTGTTCAACCATCAAATTTCGATCCGCAGACGAGGAGCCGCCCCCCAGCATACTCCACATTTTAACTTTTAATAGCGACACAAGCGCCTGTTCACCTCCCTGTTAAACGGATTTGAAAATCCCTGAGCTGCCCTGAGATGTCTGACCCTCGGAACGACTGTGATAAAGAACGGAATGGAGATATTTTGCTCCCAATTGCGAGGCCCAGACTCCTTCCTCGACCGATTTTGCCAAAAGCGTTTTTCGTACAGGACAGCTGCACGTAAATGGTGGTTAGAAGAGAATCGACGTGGGAGAGAAACATTGACACCTCAGAGTAACTCCACATATTTTTCCACAGACTTCTTTTGTAGGCTAAACTTGTTTTGACTGACCACGCACTGAATATCGGGGGACACCGTGGCTCTAATGCAATGGAATAAAGGCGATTGTAGTAATTTCTTGCTCATTTCTGAAGCACCGTAATTAAGTCAGGCCCTTCCTTCTACGATGGCACAGCGAGGCTTTGGTGCATCATCATTCATTCAATTTGGTCCCTTCTCAGTTTGTCATGCACGATGCCCTGGAGGGATTCCACCACAGTACACAAGCTCCAAATTACCGTGTTTATTCCTTCACATCCCTCTGGTGGGAAGAAAGAGAAAAAAAACCCAGGTATGAAAAATAGTGCGGTAATAGAATAAAAGTCTAAAAAAAACCCAAATCATTCACTGAAATCCTCCCTGGGGAGAGTATTCTTGACTCCACCTGCCCTTATGTAATGCTCCACCGGTCCTCCACAACTGTCCCCTCCATGTGTCCTCACCTCTAATTCAGTGAGACTGAGAAAGAGTCTTTTAAACGCTCCACATTTACATTTCTGTGCATTTCAACTGCATTTGCAGTGAGACCCTAATGAAAAATGGCTGCAAGAATGAGCGCAGTACAGTGAAAGCCAGTTATTGTTAGCAGAGGGATACATGTGTATTTTAATAATGATGCCACTACCACTACTACTCCCAAGACTGCTATTGCTACTCATGAAAAGATAACTTCCACTAATAGAAAACCGTTTTCTATTAGTGCCAGTTATCTATTTAGTGGAAATCCTCTTCTGAAAATGTAATAAGGGGCATATTATGCGATTTTAACACATGGGGCGTGATGGGTGCAGGCACTTCATTACACGTCACCTTGAGGGTAGATGTCTTTTATCAGGTAATATTTGGAGAGGGACGGTACTGCATTTTGAGTTAGTGCGATGATTCATGGCTGCTATTGTTGCTGTTATCGTGTTTGAGGAGGGTGGCTAGACACGGGGGGAGTGTGTGAGTGTGTGTATGTGTGTGTGTTTGGGTGGTGGTGGACGGGGGGTGCTGAAGACAGGCCAATGAAACGGGAGTTTTTGCTTTAGTATCGCAATAGTATCGCAGTGCAATCGGAACGGCTAGCGCACGCACACACACACACACACACACACACACACACACACACACATACACAAGCACGCGCGCGCGCACACACACATACACTCACAAACACACACACGCGCACACACAGGCACACACGCACAGACACACGCAAAGACACACACGCACGCACAGCCACACGCGCACACACACACACATAGACGCACAAACACACACACACAGAGACACACAAACACACAGAGACACACACACTTGGACTCCCGCTCGCATTCCCATACCCCTGCGCCGTAACGCGCGTGCCACACACTCACATACACACGCACGCACGCACACTCACACACACACACACACACACGCACGCACGCACGCGCACACACACACACACACATACACGCACGCACGCGCGCACACACACACACACACACACACACACACACCAGCGCACCGGTTGGTCCACGCGCCGCGTTGCGTTCCGAGAGTAGGAGCTATTGTCAGAGAGAGAGGGGGAGAGAGAGAGAGAGAGTTGGGAGGTGGGGAGGTGGGTAGAGCGAGGGGTTGAGCAGGGGCGACAGG
>OMPJ01015174.1:0-15450 GCA_900312935.1 Carapus acus | reverse complement strand
ATGACAGTGGTTCTCAAACATTTTTCAGTGATGTACCCCCTTAAAAATATATTTTTAGTCAAGTACCCCCTGACACGGGCAAAACATTTTTGGAAGAAAAAAGAGGTACAGTGCTGTAAAATCACTGTCTGATTTATTAAAGCCAAACAACTTATATCGGTGAACCTGACAAATACATCCATATTGCAAACATTGCATGTAGAAACAAAAAAGAAAAACAGAAGACGGTGACCACCAGGAAGGCATAAAACCAGTCAAAACTGAATTATGCAAAACACTGCTAATTTATATTGGTCTCTGTAATGGTACAAAATTAAATATATACATAAATAACTAAAATGTGTTTACAGAAATAAATCTATAACTTAATTATAAATAAACTATATTTTGTTTACAAAATAAATTAACTTGATAAATAAGATTTGCTCACAAAAAAAAATAAACGTTACCTCTTTTAGGATCAAAAAAAAGAAGATTGCACTTTAAAGATTTTTAAAGATATTCTGAAAAGCTTCACGTACCCCCTGCAGTACCGTCACATACCCCCAGGGGTACGCGTACCCCCATTTGAGAACCACTGGTGTAGATAATCAGCCACCTCTCACTATAAAAGACAAACGTGTGCATGCGTAAAAGCAGGCAGCGCACAGGCAATTGAAATAGAGTGAGAGAAAGACTGTTTTCAAGCCTCCTGTCACACCCTTTAATGGGCTGGTGATTGGCTCACCGAAGTCACTACATTTCACTGATTGGTATGTAGCGTTCCAGTTTATACATCAAACATGGGAGCAAACGTGCGCACACAAGTGTGCTTGAGTGTATTTGGACAAGAAAATGCTTATCTGGCAGAATGAATTGTCATTTACGTTCAGTATCCCGATTTTCGTTCCTGTTGTTGAAGTAGCGATTTATCCTGCGACGCTGTAGAGCTGTCGCTTGTTTCAGGCGGTCTCACGGTGTGTTTATTAGCCCATGCGATCGACTGGCGTGTGCCGATTGAATCGGTTCCAGATGATTCCCGAGAGAGCCTGTACGCTGAATTGATTCCATATGCAAGCAATTGCTGTAGATGAATGCCACGGGGACGTGGTCACGTTGGAGCGGCTGCAGTCCCGATGCTTTCCCCAGCATATGAACTTGAATTTCTGCAAATTGGGGTGCTGAAGAGTTTAAGTTTAAGGACACTTGGCTCAGCTCTGATCCCTCCCACTTCTGCATTGCATTTGGAAACTCGAAGAGTGACAGCTTCTTCTCTACCCTGCAACTGGTTGTGTTTTAGCCTTGGTTCCTCTTTTGGATGCCCTGAAACGAGCGCTAGGGCTTTCTCGCACCTCACAACGTGTGAATACGAGAATATCAAATTAATTCATCACGGCCTCTATGTGGGTTTCAAACTTCAAACGTTGTGGTAGACGCCCGGAGATGTTAGACTGTATCATCGCCCAGACAAGATCTACTCTTCCTAGAAGCCATGAAGCATCCAACCCCTTCCCCTCCAAACATTAAGGTTTGTGCTTATGAGTGTATGCACGTGTGTAAGAGAGAGAGTGTGTGTGTTTTATAATTAAGCCTCCAAGCCTCCATCTGGCCCTGAGCAGCCTAATAATCTGGTATTACCTCTGCTGGTAGAGTCGAGTGTGTATCCTCATGCCTGTAAACAACGCAGACGCTCTGAAATGAAGAAAAAGCCTCAGAGACTCCCATCTTGACGAAAAGGACCCCACCATTAGCCTGATTGTGCAGCTGTGACCCACCGCGCCTGAACATGGATGGCTGCACCACTTTTTCTCGCTGGTTTATGTTTCTGCCTCATTGCATTTGCTTTTTTGGGGGGCGGAGGGGACAGTTTCCGTTTCTGGCCCTGCGTTGCTCCCTAGTAGGGGTCTAGTACCGGCCATAAGGTCAAAATGATGAAGAGAGCCCAAGCAGCTCAATGGCTATTGGGATGGGGCAGCATCTGAATTACAAGATGATCTGAATTGGCCAAGTCCTGACTTAATGCTTAACCTGTCAGGGAGAAGCAAGCGGGGCACCACCGGTAACCACGGGCAACTATCTCATCAGCATTTATTCTGTGTCTGTGTAAGATGCATGCTTAATTGCCTTTTGAGTGTTTACAGGTTTTTTAGGCAAATGTCAGGTCTCTGTATTCGGTGTTGTTTTTCACTGTCTCCCTGATCCTCGCCTCGACTCTCCCCTCTATTGCAATCTGCATGGAAGTTAAAATTTTGCCTTGTACTTTCAGCTGTGTCTCAGTGTCTTTCTCTATGTCAGGGGTGGCCAACCAGGCGGAGACTAAGAGCCACGTTTTTTACTGTGTTACCGCAAAGAGCCACATCATACACATGGGGACACATGAACGTCACCCCATCCCTTCCTCTTACACACACACCTCTGCTCAGCCAAATTTATTGTGTGACATTATCATGTCACACACCAACATGATAGTGACAGAAATTGATTCCTACAGTACTAAGACCACAGGCCTGTCCTTTTCAACAGTGAACATTGTGTGCACTGTCTCACACACACAAACTCTCAGTTCAACAAAGTCCACAAACAAAAAACATTGTATGGCTTTTTAGCCCGTGCAATGTTCCAAGCCTGTTCATACGATGCAAGCGTGACAGTCTCTGAGTGCTTCGTAATTTTTTGGAAAAACTGTACCTGCTTTTCTGCCTGACTTTTCAAAGTGTCCAACTTGTGCTTGCGAAGTTCAGTCCCTCATGGAAATTCCTTATCGATGTTGGCATGGAGTGAGCTGAACTGGCGCTGAAGATTTGAAGCTTGGAAATGCGTTAATGACGTCTGACATATCAGGCAGAATGGCTTGCCATTACGTTCAACAAAAAATATAAACTTTCCCACTCTGTTAAAAACGTCCTGTGATCATCTTCATATTTTCGTTTAGCTGTGCATGTTTTCCCTACCATTTTGAGAGCAAAAATGACATTAATTGTTTACTCGAATGTGTTTGCCCCTCCTGCTTTGCGGAATTTCACGTCGTGCGCATGCGCGATTGACGAAAATACCGTATTGAACTCAAGCGAAGCGAACACGCACAAAAAAGAAAAAAAAAACACAAAACACAAATGTTGATATGAACTTAAAAGCGCCGCATGAAACCAGGCACAGAGCCGCATGCGGCTTGGGAGCTGCGGGTTGGCCAGGCCTGCTCTATGTTATATCAGGAGTGACTAGTCAACGCGATACAATCAATTCTGCCCTAATCTTTGTGTATTTCTGGCAAAATGCTTGCTCGGCGGGGTGTGCAGCAGCCATTATCTTTTGCTTCTGCGTCATCATCAGCAGGTGAATGGCGTGGGCTTGACCGTCTGACGTGCTTGCACCAATGTTCACTCAAAAAATGATCCAAGGGTGCTGGGCTGTCTGAATTAGTCTGCTGTCCCAAATGTCATTAGCCCACAATTTATGAAGATATCAAATGTTTGTTATGTGATGCATCACACTTGCTTTTATTCTGGTTTAGTGCCTGCCTCTGCAGCAGGCACAGCATTTCATTGTGTTGCCTTTGTGCCATGTAGTAGTGTCGGTTGGAGTTAGTGAAATGTTGCTTTAATGTAGAGCTGGCATCGTAATCAAACTATTTTGTCCTCTTAATATTCAGTAGGATAATATTTGTCTATGGAGCTTATTAAAAAGGCATAAATGTGCCTCAGCAGAGGGCTTTGTGAGTAGCGCCCCCCCCTCCTCCTCCACCTGCGTGTGATTTATGAGTCTGCCTTTTCCGCTATTGAGCCTTGAAGTGAAGATGGCATGGTGGCGCTATACCTCGCTAACATGGCGAATGAATCATCGCCCCTCTGAGTACGCAGCAGACCCCTCTATCTCATTGTCCCTCTCTTTCTCCGCGTCTGTTTGCCATTCTCCACCATCCCTCTTTTCTCCCCGTCTCTCCCTCTTTGTCCCCCACTGAGGTGCGATGAGGCTTTTTTTGTATGTGGAACCGGCAAAGCTCACCCCACGGACACACTCTCTCTCTCTCCCGCATCCCTCCCATCTCTCTCGTTTCCGCTCTCTTGCTTTCCCTCTCTCGCCCTCTTTTTTTCTGTCTGTTTGTTTACTCCATAAGAGAGCAGCCATACTGGCGGCTAAGCGTTTGGTGTCCCCTTTGATTCTGCTAGGGTTTCATCTGCTGCTGGAGATGTGCACATAATGACTTCGTCGGAGCGTTGCAGCGCGATGGAGATCATGTTTAGTGTTTATTGTGAGTGTTTACACCCGGCATTGGAAAGTAGTGGAACATAATTCAAATGAGTCTGTGTTAGACTTGGTGGCATGCTTTATTTGCCTGGCAACATCCCCACAGTTCCGTTGTGTGTGTGTGGTCTGTCTCTGCTTAAGTTCTAGGCTCCAAATCCATTTTTAAAGCTGCATAATGACTGCAACTTATTACACCAGTCAGTGAGGATTGTGAGCAGAAAGATGTAAACAGACTACCTTACTTCTTTGTCATCTCTAGGCTGCAGATATACTTTGTACTAGGGTTGTGTATTGGCAAGAATTTGGCGATACGATACGTATCACGATACAGGGGCAACGATACAATATATTGCGATACTGTAGGAACAACGATATATTGAGTGTCTTTTGAAATGATTTAATTGTAGAACTGTAGCACATAGCACACACAATGCTGTTACATGCTTAACATCAGCTTGCTGAAGAAATACAAGCATTTGCAGGATTGAAGAAAAAATATGTAAACAACGTCACATTAAAGCTGTAGATATTTTAAGAATGTATTTGTTAAGATATTAACAAAAAATGTAAACTGTTATTGACAAAAATAAAGTACTAAGCTCTGCAACATCACTTTTTCAGTGTAATCTCAATAAAGGAATTTACCCATCTGCCTAAATAAATAAAGGCTTGCAGGACTCAACAAAAATAGATATGGTCAACAGTCTCAGATACTGGATTTTATGCAGTCCCTGTATAATCTAACATAACAATACTTTTTTCTGCCTTAAATAAGTTTTTTTCTGCTTCAAGATGAGTTCACATCCTGAACTCTTTTCAGCGGCCGGAGGTTTAATTGCAACACAAAAAATAACAAACGCCTTGAATATTTGCATGTCAATTGTTGATTTTTAAAAAATTTGATACAGTCCCGTCAAATATTGATACGATATCGCCAAATAAAAAATCGCGATATTCATGAGTATCGATATTTTCTTACACCCCTACTTTGTACACAGTGTTTTTACACAGATTAGTTTTTTTTTTCTAACCGGAGCACATAGCAGTTTTGTTTAAGAATGAATGATGTGATGATGAGGAGGACTTTGAGGTTGCCTCCAGTAATCCACTGCTAAAAATTTCTCTCACCATTTTCCACACTGACTGGGTAAACGGGATGAACTCCCTCAAATATGGCGTGCATAGGAAAAGTTGTACTTTGCCTCCTAGGCTGAGATTTTTAATGCGCGTGTGGGTGTAAGAGTTTCGTGAGAAAACATGAATATCTGGATCAGCACTCAGCGACCCTCAATTTCTCTGACAGCCTGAAAATTCTGGCCTGTACCCTCTAAGACACGCATAATGATATTTTGTTATTCTTGTTATGCTAGAAAATGTTTTCACAACACTGTTAAAATTTTACATCTGTAACTTTAACCCACCCTGCAGTGTGTGACATTTTTCCTTTTTTTTTGTCAGGACCCTAGTCTGCATTCCAGTCCTGTGCCTCACTTTTAGTGTCAGCCATTCCTCTTTTTGTGGTGGTGACAAGCCAGAACTCTCGGCTTTGTGTTGCTGCTACAGAGAGGCCGGGCACTGATGGCTTAGCCTCCTCGCTCCTGTCACCTAGGCCAGGAGAAACGAGGAGGAGAGCGACAGGTGGAAGGGAGACGGATAGCTAGGGCAGGGAGGCAGAGAGGAAAACATCCCAGCTGATGAAGAGAGGGGGAGAGAGAGAGAGAGTGAGTGAGTGAGTGAGAGAGGAAATGCCCCCCCCCATCTGCACTGTCCGCTGGTGATTGATATGCAGATTAGTGAGATGAGCTAGCAGCAGCACTTCGCTCTCGCACGCTCACACAATAGTGAGTGTGACTAGAGGTGGACTGGAGTGACCCGAGCAGATAGGTAGGACTGGGGCGGGCAGGATGGAGGTGACAGGGCAGTGGCGGAGAGAGAGAGAAGGAGCAGAAATGCACTGAATGACTGAGGAGGACAGAGGAAATACACGGGGAGGCGCTCTGCGCCCACACAGGTGCGCTCACATGAGCCGAGGTGGACACGGGCTGGACCACGTCTTGATCTTTGGTCAGCAGCTATGCCAGCATTCAGAGGAGCCAGGCTGCACCGGAAGGGCTGCTCGCTCGCCCGTAGGACCCGGCGTCAGGCCAGAGCGGCGTGGCGGCAGCTCTACCGGCTTCTTTTCATGGTGAGAGGACGATAGGGAGGAGAGCATCTCCAACACCATCTGCCATGCTGGTTTGAGTATCAGCTTTGTTATTGGCCCCATGCAGAGAGGGAGGGAGAGATGTCCTGTGGTGTCGTTTGGATGTGTGTGTGTGTTGAGTGGCTGAGTGTGTACTGGTGATAAAACACGCAAGAGCGCCGGCGTTGAGATAATCTTATGTGAAGCTGAAAGTAATTCCAATGAGGCTGTTATTTGCTGGTGTAAGCGGTATTGCAAATATTTGGTGTCCGCCCACAGCACCAGATGTCACAGTGGAGCTCTGAACATTTGAACTTGATACACAAAAAAGGAACTCAACCGAAATGTAGCAAAATTTGCTCGCATTTCGGAGTTGCAGGAGGATAAGTTTTGCTCATTTCAGATGTGAAAAATACCTATTACGTATTGGACTGAAATATTTAATCTGTTAACAAACGGTCAGAAGTAGAGATGTCCGATATTTGCATAAAAATGTGATATCGGTATCGGATTATTTTGCTCAAAAACCGATAAAATAAAAACGGATAAAAATAAAATAATGCTTGCGTTACACCAAAATAGTGCCTATGCGCTCCTGAAGCGTTTACCGGCGCAAATATCGGTATCGGCTGTTATCGGTATCGGTAAACTGAGAGTTGGACAATATCGGCATATCGGATATCGGCGAAAAAGCCAATATCGGACATCCCTAGTCAGAAGTTAACATCAGGCACGGTGGATCATTTCCAGACAGGAAAATGGAGACGTTGGCAGCACAGAGGCAACAGTGCTCATTAGAAAATGATAGAGCAGAAGCGTACAATTACTCAATTCACCCCCCCCGCAACCCTCCCCAAACCTGACATACATTTGAGCACAAAGGCTCAGACTTCATCTGAAGCTGTCAGCTGTGGACGTGCAGATCTAAGCGGCACTGGGACTGGAGAGCGGCGCTGTCAAATCCACTCATCTCGCCCGGCAATCCCACATCCTTCTCTTCCCGCCTCTGCTGGCGCCTGTCCTGGCCCATAATTGGTTATTTAGGCGAGCTGTCGGGCCATGTTGGTGGGACTTTGCGTGAAAAGTGGCCATGATTCTTGACGTTCGTTGTGGTTGTGGTGATCTGTCTGTCTGACTGCCTGTCTGTCTGTCTATACCTCCCTCCCATCTTCTCTTCTCTCGCTCCGTCTCCTTTTGCTGCTCTGCTGCTGCTGTTTCTCCTCACCTCATCTCTTCTGACATGCTCCACCGCAGGTATGGAGTGGAGCATCTGCTCTTGAGGTGTTGATGAAACCCCACTTGGTTATGGAACCGTGTGTGCGTGCGTGTGTGCTCACCGTTTGCCGTCTGTAGATGTTTGAGTGCGCACTTTTACTCGCTGGCAATCAAGCATGCGGTCGTATTTCTGATAGCTTTGTGAATTTGCTGTCGTGTGTGTGTGTGTGCGTGTGTGTGAGAGAGAGAAAGAGAGAGAGGGAGAGACTATATGAGTGAGCTCATATATCTCCTTCCGTGTGGGTGTGATGAGATTGAATTTACACAAGCATCATGTGCTAGTGGGCACATATTTGGATTTCCCAAGACCCAGGCTCCCCTCTGGGCACCTGAATCGAACGGCAGATATAAACGTTATCTGTCTCCAGACGGCGGCTGTGGCTCCCCGCGCATGTGTGAGCAAGCACATGCACACACACACACACACACACACACTTTTGCGCGCATACTGGTGGGCTGCACGATTAAGTCCCTCCCACAGCAAAACTGACTCTCCCAAAGAGGGATTACCAGCGAGGGAGCAGTCGCTGTGCCTGCGTGCACCACATGTTCATGTCTTAGATTTCTGTCTAAGCGTGTGTGTGTGTGTGTGTGTGCGTGTGTGAAGATACGTCCACAGCTGTTGCTCATACCCCCAACTTTGACCCAGATGTGATGTTTTCATAAGCACACTCTCAATTTAGCGTCATTGTTGGCACAAATTGGCACAGCGGTGGCTGACAGGTGGTTTCCTCACGCCCTGCTCTCGCCTCCCGCGTTTCTTCCTGCACACTGTTGACATTGCAGAGACTATTTAGCAGATGTTGCATGCCTGTTGGCCACATCGAGTATGACATAACCCCTGCCCTCATGTTGGTTTGATTAGAGAATGAAGCAAACCCATAAATCTGTCATTTGTGTTGAATACTTGAGTGTGACAATTTCCCTGAAGGTGGTTGACATTTCCTCAAAAGGAATATTCTGCAATTAGTTGTTTGAATTTTTTTGAAAACAGACCCTTGAGGGCAGTCAGTGTCTATTTACAGTACATGGACAGTCCCGTGTATTTTTGGTGTGTGCGCGCGTGTGTCTGTGTGTGTGCTTGTGTGCGCACGTGCGTGTGCATGAGAGACAGAGAGGTAGAGTTTTACCTTAGAGCTTCTCACCCCCCCCCATGAGCAGAGGGAGACTTCAGGTCCCCTCATAATTATCAGCCCACATTCAAAGCACAGAGTGGAGCACGGCTGAAGGCGCTGGCTGACTCTAAAGTGAGCTAGCTGTGACATGGACTCAATCTGTCTCTCACACACACACGCACACACACACACACACACACAGCCTATACTACCTCTTGAAGGGCCTGTCTCTCTGGGGTGACCATACCCATAATAAGCACACTGATGAGGCAAAGGCTTATTAATAGAAACCTTGATTGTCTGCCTGGTCTTGGTGTGTGTGTGTTTGAGAGAGTTTGCAAATGGGAGGTTCTGGTCCACACCTCTGGACTCACACACCGGCCTGGAAGCACGGTGCGTGTGTGTAGACACGGGCAGTGGAACACGCCGGTTGATTGTGCTGAGCTGCTGTTTTGCCGGCGTGGAGGCCGTCACGCACTGCTACATTGTTGTCGTGCCACCGGTGAGAAGCTTCTATTACGGGCACTCAATCAGACGCAGCTGATTGCAGTGACCATGCAGCCGCAGATTACAACGAACAGAGGTGCCTCACCACCATCCAAGCCTAGACGACACTATGTAGTAGTTTTGGTTTATGTAAAGCAACAGAAAAACATTTTGAAGGACTGTAGGAACACTGCAAACAGTGAACGGGGAGAAAAATGCTGCATAGCTTCCCGCAGATATAATGCTTGAGGAATTTTCCCATGCCTCTTGATCTTTTTGCATTTTTCATCCAGGGAATAGAACAGACAGACTCCTAATGGCTCATTTTCTGCCATGAATGTTGGAAGGTGAGATGATCTTGCCAGCCACAGGCAAACTACCATCTCTGTTTGTAGCCTCCGGCTGACACTCATTTCCATACTGGAGGCAACAACAAATGAAAATATAGATATGAAACGCGAGTCAACGCAACTCACACAGGAGGGAAGAAACAATGTAGCTGTGGTAGCAGGGGTGTGTATCGGCAAGAATCTGGCGATACGATACGTGTCACGATACAGGGGCTACGATATGATATATTCCGATATTTTGCGATACTTTAGGAACAACGATATATTGAGTGTCTTTTGAAATAATTTAATTGTAGAACTGTAGCACATAGCACACACAATGCTGTTACATCAGCTTGCTGAAGAAATACAAGCATTTGCAGGATTGAAGAAAAAAATATGTAAACAATGTTATATTAAAGCTGTAAGAAAATATTTGTTAAAATATCAACAAAAAATCTAAACTGTTATTGACAAAAATAAAGTACTAAGCTCTGCAACATCACGTTTTCAGTGTAATCTCAATAAAGGAATTTACCCATCTGCCTAAATAAATAAAGGCTTGCAGGACTCAACAAAAATTAAATATGGTCAACAGTCTCAGATACTGGATTTTATGCAGTCCCTCTAAAATATAACATGACAATACTTTTTTCTGATATGAATAAGTTTTTTTCTGCTATAAGATAAGTTAACATCTTGAATTCCTTTCTTTCCTAACTACTTATACCAGAATGCAGCACCCTAGTTTCATTACTCAACTCAATTGCTGTAATGACAATAAAAGATTCCTGATTCCTGAATAGTTTGTTGAGCAGTATCCACTCGTTTCAAATGCTGTGAGTATTTGCATGTTAGTTGTTAATAATAAAAAAAAAAAATCAATACAGTGCCGTCGAATATCGGTGGTATGATATCGTCAAATAAAATATTGCGATATTTAAGTGTATCGATATTTTCTCACACCCCTATGTGGTAGGGTTTGCAAATGATAATTTTCTATTGAATTGTTATCCCCACCACTCCCATCTAACTGCAGTTAATCAGAAGATTTACCAGTTGAACTCCAGGCAAGTCAACTGTAATGTGGAATAATGCCATAGGTCCAGTGGGACGTGTTACCCAGCATGCTTTTGATGCAAAGGAATAGTCTTCCATGCAAAGCCAATTAGCATAAAGTGAATGACTAAATCTCCATGATGTGCAAAGAGTGCACAGGGGACTGACTGTGTGTGTATGTGTGTGCGTGTGTGTGTGTGTGTGTGTGTGTGTGCCTGTGCGCGCATATGCTTTAGTACATCTCTCAGCGAACGGTTAGAGTGGTGAGTTGGCACTTGTTCTAGACTCCAAAAATAGATATCTTTTCTGAGTGGTTTTATTTTGCCTACAGGAGAAAAGAAATGAAAACTATATGTCTACAAAACCTCCAAATCTCTAGATCCTACATTTTTCTTGCATCACAACATTCAGCTGTGAGCTTTCAAAACAAAGGGTGTGACCTATGGACTGCTGTCTTTCCATATTTAATCCCCTTCCTACTGTCCCCCTCTCTCCCCCCTGCAGAGTGTGGACACAGTCTGCACACTGTACCACTCTTGCCAGGACGGCACCGGCTCAGCCCCGAGGGGACCCATGGAGGACAGAAAGGACCACCCAGCAAGGGCCGGAGAGGCGACCTTGTCCAGGCCCTGCCCTAAGCACATGAGCGCCACGGAGAGGTTGCGCAAAGTCATTCAGGAGCTGGTCGACACGGAGAAATCCTACGTGAAGGTGAGATCTCCGGGCCTCGTCTGGGCTTTGTTGAGAAGTGGGGAGGAAGACACGTTTGCCTTTAATCGTCAGTGGATCTGGGGACACATGGGACATCCTGAGGTGAAAGGGGGAAGAAGAGGAGGAGGAGGAGGAAGCTCATAAATCAATCTAATGAGAATATCCCCATATTGGGCTCCAGCCCCAGCACAGCAGCATCCAGAAGGATGGGTATGGGAGGGGTACACGCTGGAATGAAGACGGAGGGACGAATGAAGGACAACCTATCTGACGAGGATGGGCTCCTTTGAGACGCGAAGGTCGGCGGAACACGTTTGGTCTGTAACCAATGTCTCCTTCTGTGTCTGTGTGGGTTTGCAGGACCTGGCCTGTGTTTTTGAGATATACCTGAAGCCCCTGCAGAACGAAACCTTCCTCACACTCGATGAGGTACGTGAACATGTGTGTCTGTGTTAAGCACGTGTTAAAGGTGTGAGGGAGGGGCGAGTGTCCGGTGGTAGGTGTTTGTGGGATGTACAGGACACGGATTTCATTGAGTGTTTATTACCCAAAGGTGAGGCCAATGGACTCTGCTAGGCCATCTCCTCCTCATTACTGGAGGAACTAGCTGAAGGACAAATTAGCATTCCCCTATTCCAACCCGCTAAGCCCCACGCCGCCCCCCGGGGACGTCCACGGAAAGGTTAGAGGAAAACGCTGTGGCAGTATCTATTGATAAATCCCCGCTCAAAGCCAAACAGAAGACTGGAATCGTGGTCTGATTTACACCTCCCCCCAGCCCCAGCTCCGAAAATGAATGTAATCCCCGGAGCGATCTCTCTGTTACTTAGTTAAAACGCACCGTCGCATTTAAATTCACACACCACAAATTCCCATCCATTTTTAGGTGCAGCATTTTCATTAATGGCACACTAAGCGGAACACTCTTTCAGAGTGAAAACTTCTGAAGTTTCTGCCAGAGTACGTTCATGTCCGAGCGCACGCTCGATGAATGCTAATGTGGCTACAGGTAACCCCCGGCCAAGGGCGGCCACCCTTTCAGGTGGCTTTTAGATGAAGGAATAAGGGTATGCATTAGAAAGCAGGCGAAAAGACGACGCAGGTTTGTGTGTGTGTGTATGTGTTTGTGTGTGTGGGCACGCACCACAGATCCCTAGCATGTCCCTAAATGCTCCTTTCAGAGATGAAGCCATCAAAGAGAAGGCTTTATGATGCTCCTGGGTGCTTCTGCCCCACTGCTTTATGATTCATGAGCAATGTATCCCTCTGTCTCCCTCCCTCTCTCTCTCTCTCTCTCTCTCTCTCTCACACACACACACACACTTGTATCCTTTCACTGCCCCATCCCATATTCTCATGTTCCCCCGTGTCTTTCACTGTCTCGTAACGCCCCCCCCCGACACACAGATGGAGAGTCTGTTTGGCAGCCTCCCAGAGATGCTGGACTTCCAGAGGGTCTTCCTGCAGACCCTAGAGGAGAGGATCGCCTCCTCGCCAGACTTCAGCACCCTGGAGACCCCCGCCCAGTTCAAGGTGAAACACAGACACCCACCCGGGTAACATAACACGTTATCGATCCCGCTGCCCCAAGGTCGCAAATTGCATCTAGGAAAAGCTAATTTGATGCCGTAAATATAAGATTGCACTCCGGTGTCTCGTCGCAGTGTCCCGACAAGCTGGTGGACCAGACTGTCATTCCAATAGACGGCTCTCAAATCTTAGGTTTTCATAAATAATGGAGATGGCGTGAGGCGAGCACGCTGTGTTGATTTATGGGCTGGACATGGCGATGCGTGAGGTCTATCGATCGGGGCCTCGCCTCGCCCGGCGTGGACGGTCGGCGACTGAGAGTTTGCGTAATGGAGTGCTGAGAGCAAAAGGGGAGAGTGGAGGGGCGGGAACGTCTGAATGAATTGTCTGACCAAAGGCGGGAGGAGAGCGGCGCGGGTCACGACTTCACACGTACATTCTGTTTCACTGTCTTTTTATCTGGCCGCCGATTGGTTTTTCTGAGTCATGGCCAGGCCTGCCTCCCTCCCTCAGCCTGACGACGTTCACACTCTGCATTCACAGAAACTGCTGTTCTCTCTCGGTGGGTCTTTCCTCTACTATGCGGACCACTTCAAGCTCTACAGCGGCTTCTGTGCAAACCACATCAAGGTCCAGAAGGTCCTGGAAAGAGGTAAAGTGAACACCCACACACATCATGAGATTCAGTGGAGTGCAACGGAGGACAAGAAATGTGTGACGGTGGACAGAAAAGTGAATAATTTCCGACACCAAAAGTAAAATACTTGTTTATCACATCCAATTTACATCAGTAGACTTGAAAAGATATCTAATTTGATATACGCATGATCATTTCTTTCTCCCTCTTGCCAAGACGCCATTCATATCCTGACCCCTAATATCCTATTTTGCACCTGTGCGATAGATTTCAGCAACCACCAACACGATAAACCTGAGCCTATAGGACGATATCGTTATAGTGTGATATTATGTGATACAGTGCAAAGCAGCCGGCACCCTGACGCTATTCAAGATCGGACTCACAATCACTGGGTTCTTTGTCTGGAGGGATATTATGTTTACTTGAAATTGGAGTATTTTGGAGCTCCTGCGTTACATATGTAAGACTTTGTCCCCAGAGCTTTTCGTCTACTCTCATTTATGTTGATTCACCAAAAGATGTCTGCATATAAATAATGCAGGAACACAGTAATTTGTGGTCTTTCCATAACCTCGTTCATAAAATGCAAAAGTGATAAGCAGTGATCCCTAATAATTCACAGCGTCTCCCTCCGGGCATGACAGCCCAGAATTTTTAAGGCTGATTTATGGTCGGCGAGACGGAGGCCTCGCTGCCACCGCTTTGGAACGCTGCCCGGACACCATCGCGTGAAGGTTGCCAACAAGGAAAAGGGGATGGCTGAAGGGGGGCAAATTGCTCCTGCACGCCACTTAAATCTGCCCCATTACCAAAATTGTGTTGGATGCTCCTCAAAGTACGAGCGGGATGGATATTTAATGGGATTAAACACGCCTGCGTCACGGCCGGGCGAATACGTTGTGAGAGCGAAACACACGTTGTTCCCAGAGATGGCGTGAGATGATGGTGATGAGATGTGGCACTGAAGGTGCAGGACGTTTGCGATGCCGCGGCCTGTTTACGTCTACACGCCCTCTGGCTCAGCCGCTTACCCTGAAGTACGCAGGAGCGAGGCTGAAAGTCGAAGTTGTGATCCATTGTGGCAGCAACAGCTACTCTCATTGGCTGTTTTGGCTGTGCGTGGGCCGGCCGCCCTCAGCAGGAGGAGCAGGAAGGAACGCATTGATCAGTCACGGCCAGAGCAGACAGAGGGAGGATTAGAGCTCAGCCGTGGCATTTGTAAACACTGGTCCGAGCCATCCAAGGAGATCTTGAGGGGACATCAGCTTCCCCATAAATCTCCAGTAGATTATTGTGTCGTGATGATACAAATTGAGAGGATGATATGGTGGGGGTCAGCCTCTGTGTGTGTGTGTGTTTGGTGTGTGCGCTGCTCTTATGCTGCCCTGCAATACCACAGCGAGATGTCAGCAACTGGCGGAACATTTGCGATGATTCATCCCGGCCTAACTCCGCGCCAGCACAGTGGCTCCGCATGACTCAGCGATGGTGAAGATACCGACTTTGAAGCATCGGTGACAGCAGAAAACGCGCACAGACACACACACACACACACATATACACCCTGTCGTCAAGCCCTGACGTACAGCAGGACATACCGCACAGCTGTAATCTCAGCAGCATGTTGGGTGAACGACGCACATCGTGACGCAAACGTCCCAGCCTGGACACTTGTGTCTCATCTAAGGACACAGGCGAGAAATCGTTGGGTGTTTCTCAGCCCCTCAGGCTATTAAATGCCAATCTTCACCATCCTCACCACCCATCTCCGCCCCTTCCCATCGTGCCCTCTGGTTCTCCCCGTGTGTCTGTTTATTTGTTGACTCGTTAATTGCCTGCCAATTACTCCGGGAGGTGTCGATGTGGCTGCCGGGCTGTGCTATAATTAATACTTAAATG
>OMPJ01015171.1:0-60597 GCA_900312935.1 Carapus acus | reverse complement strand
GGAGGGAGGAGAGAGGTGAGGAGGGGAGAGGTGGGGGGGCGGGGGGCGAAGGTGCGGCGGCCAACAGGTGCTGATGACGAGTGCTTTGGGCGTCCCACCTTCCTCCGGACTCCTTGCAGTAGGGACAGGTGCAGGCCACCCTGCGCAGCCTCTTGCCTTCCCCGCTGGGCGTCTCCATGTCCTCGTCTCCCATCTGAACACGCAGGTTGTTCAGGTCGCTGGCGTTCAGCGTGGAGTCGGCCATCTGCCAGTCCTCCGAGTCGGGCTCCTCCTTTATCTGGATGCCTGACGCGGGAAGAGGAGCGGAGAAATTCCCCCCAAAAATTAAAGGCCTCGCTCTGTTTCACATCCAACAATAACGTCTTAACTTTGCAGGGTAAGCGTGTACGTACCAGCGTACGTACCCGACGGGCTGTGCGTGTCGTCCCCCGGGGTGAACTGGACGCCGCTCTGTGTTACCGAATTGACGGTGACCGTCTGGAGGTTGGGCAGGCTGACCTGTCCCGCCTGGCCCAGGGGCAGGGCCTGGACGGGGGCTAAGGTGAGCTGCTGGGCCGAGCCTTGACCCTGTGGCAGCTGGAGGCCCTGCAGGGACTGGACGCCCTGGACCTGAGGGACGCAGACATGACAACATGGAGGACATGAGGAAAGAAGCGCAAAGCTCCTCCATCCGGTCCCCGGGTTCCCTCCTCCAATCCAGTCCTGGGCTTCCCTCTCCCCCCCCCGGCCCGTACAGCTCACCTGAAAGGTCTGCCACTGGATCTGCCCCGTGGCCGTGACCGTCTGGGCCTGGATGAGGAAGGTTCCCGGGTTGACCAGCTGGACGCTCTGCAGCGTTTGGCCGCTGCCCGAGCTCAGGTCCTGACCCGGCGCCATGGTGGCCTGGCTGTCCCCGGACAGCTGCAGGATGGGCTGCGAGATGGTGGTGGAGTTGGACGACGACACCTGGGACAGGCAGCGGGGACACCCATGAGAAATCAATCACAGTCGGTCCTCTTCCTGATGACATCATCAACATCTGACACGCCAGTTAGCTTTGGCCACACGCGCGATGCCTCTCAGCTCTGACCTGGATTTGCTGCAGGTGGTTGTGGGAGCTGTAGTTCTGATTGACGGGATCGGACACGCCCGCGGACACGGCGGTGGCCTGGGTCAGCACCCCCGTGCCGTCGATGGTCTCGGGCAGCTGGGAGGACGTGGCGGAAGACGAAGCGGCGGCGGTGGTGGTTGGCACGTAAAGCTCTGGGTTGGCGCCGCCGGCGGCGTCGCCCACCGTCACCAGAGAGTGTTTGGCTCCGCCCTCCTGGCCCTCTAGCGTCTGGCCGCCCATGATCAGCTGGCCCTCCGGCGTGACCCCCGTCGCTATGGGCACCGTCTGCGCGCCGGACAGCCCGAGCGACTCCAGGTCCACGCTGTTTATGGGGACGAAGGTGATGTTGCCCGGGAGCCCGACGGCGCCGGTGTACGCCGACCCGCCCGTCAGCGAGACGCCCTGGATGGACTGGACCTGCCCCGCCTGCGTCAGGAGGTCGCTCGTTGTGGTCGTGGCACCGCTGAGTCCGATATTGCCTTGGCCGCCATCTTGGATGAGCTGGATTTGACCCGTGCCGTCGTCCAACCCCTGCGCAGAGAATCCGGCGAGTGTCCCGTCTGCATTTTGGATCTGGGGAATGACCTGTTTGGGGGGGGCAGAGGGTGAGGACAGAGGGACACGTGCACACTCATTGAGTATCAGTGGGGATGAACATGGAGAGACACTGTGTGTATGCCCGTGTGTGTGTGTTACCTGATACTGGATGCCAGACACTCCATTGGCGGCGGACTCGTTCCCGGAAGCAGTGACGTAGATGGGCTGGCTGGGAATGCTCCCGATGGGAAGCACATACTGGCCGTTGGACGTGACGATCCCCGAATTTGGAATGTGGACAACCCCCTGGTCTTCTTTACCGGTGGAAACAGGAGTCAGCACCTCCCAGCGGTCCGAGCCGGTCAGCTGGATGGCCGACATGTCTGTGGTCTGGGATTAAAAATGGACACGGAGGTCAGCCAGGACGCGACTCGCGTGGCCGTGCACACACTCTCAAAGTCACATTCAAACAGCACGCTAAGCTCCACACCTCAAGTGTGGGGAGCAGGCCAGTGTGTGTGTTTAACACCCCAAGATGGAGACAGGCAGCATCTCAGGCTGTGTGAAGGATGAAGAGCCGAGAAGAGGGAAAACACACAAACAAAAAAACACACACACGAGGCCGAGGTGAGTCTCATCTCACATACATGCACACACACAATCCTGGACATCACCATTAAATCTGCTGAGCAGAAGCATTTCAGCGCTTATTACAGGCCAATTCAGACATAACTGATCAGATTACTTTGTTTATTCATTTAATTACTCATGTGTTTATCAACACATGTTTTGGGCCCACTGATCAGATTCAGACTTGTGCTATTTTGACTGTTTTGGTAGATATTGTGCAGATTTGACCGGTCTGTGGGCTCAAAAAAATAAAAAAAGTGATCTGCTTTCAATCGACTGATCCATCTGTGAGTGATTCCAGCTTCTCTGTCCAAAATCTCAAAGTGGGACATTTGTGATGTGTTGATTTATTATATAACGACAGTACAAAGAATGACTCCTGACTCGGTTCATCGTTTCTTTCATTGCCTGAGCGTGGATCAAACCCACCGCTGACAACTTCATTTACAGAAAAAGCAGATGCAGTTTATGAGCCCTGCTTCAGATTTCTGGGACTGTTGCGGCCTTTCTAAGATAGAGAACACCTGAAAAAAACATCCTTTGTGCAGACTGCAGCCCAAAACAGCCGTACCTGGCCGATGTCAACACTTTTTACATTTGTCAAACATTCCTTAAGAGTTGGAGGGGAAAAAACAGAAGGCCAATGTCAGAAACATATAACCAGTTTATTAGTAAACACTACGACTACACCGAGGAACGAGTCAAACTGAGACACAAGTACACCAACAGAAAACAGACTCCCAGTGTCCCAACATCAGAGAGGTGCCTGCACACACAAAAAGTCGAACCCCTATGCCTCAAATTGTGATTTCTACTACCATCCATAAGGGCTGAAAACGTTACAGAGGACTCTGATCATTTCCTTATACACCGAGACTTCACTCACTCACTCACCGGACAAATTCAACTACACGTCATCGTGACAGGCATCTTTCACTTCTTAAACTTCTCAAACAACGAACGCCTGCGTGTAGATAACTTCAGAATATGGCCGAACGAATGTGATGGATGGCAGTAGAAATTCCTCCTCTGCGGCCGCAGTGATAAACGGCGCCGGGGCGAGCCTGACAAAAACGGCTGCGCCTGGAATTGAACCGCCGTCATTTACGATTCATGAAACCGTCCTAAAAATCAATCTACGAAACCCGTGGAAATGAACAAAACGTGCATCTTCCTCAACTTCGGTCCGGCATGTGAGCGTGCCGGGGGGGATGGGCGGCAATGTCTACACACGAGCGAAGCCTCTCTTTTAATAATGGAAGACGTCGCGGAGCGCGATTGACACACACTCTCACACTCCTACACACACTCTCGTCCCTCCAGCCCCGAGGAGCACCGGCCACCCTCCAGCCGGCCGCCCCGACTGGCTGGCTGTGTCCTACCCACTATGGGCGGGTTTTCCGGGGGTGAAGTGGGTGGCCGTTATTGAGGGGAACACAGGAAGTGTACGGCTTTCACCCCATGCCATCTAAATTTTAAAACGTGTGAACTCCATGCCTTTAAAACACCATCCAGCAATCGAAAGCGAGCGAGATAGACGAGCTGGGAAATCGGGGATACCTGTGTTTCCGCGGCGCCGCCGGCTTGCAGAAACTCGCTTTGACTGCTGTCCACGTCCGCGGACGCCATTTCTCCTTGTTTGAGAGGCTGCGATGGCGCTAGCACGGAGACGAGGCGAAACTCGGCCAAACTCTGTATTCTTCAACTCCTGCCTGCCACAAAAGCCCGTAAAGCATCCCCACTCTCCAGTCCCAAAAAGGAGCCGATTGCGAAATGCCACTTAGCGGCGAAGGTAGCGCGGCGGTTCGGGCGCAGATCAACTGTTTACTTTGTCAACTCCGCGGCTAGCCAGCTAACTTAGCTAGCTTAGCCATGTCTAGCTAGCACCACGGCAAAAGATTAAAAGACGCAGCTCGGCTCGCCGTAGGCTGCACAAACTCACCGATTAGTTGCCCGCTTCGATGCGCTAAATGTTTACGTACCAATCATATCGTGAATGGTAGCGAGTGGGTGGGTATTCTGGTCAACTAAACTCCGAACATGATTATTTTATCAAAGGCGGGCTAGTGTTGATCGGTGAATTCGGGTCGATTTTTTTCTATTTTGATTGACGGTGCGGGAAACACAAAAAGGCGGGACTAACAGGCTTGACCGCCGAATTTGCATCACATTACAGGAAGTCCCGCCCTCCTTGCCTTACGCGATTGGACCTCAGAGTGACTGGCCGGTGTATGATTGGCTAGTGAAAGCGCCAATCTTTTTCAAGGGATGTGTGTATCCTGTTTGTTGTCGAGTGAGAACCGAGATGGAATGCAGTAGTTGGACCCGCGGCCGCGTTGCGAGGGAATATAGCATATGTGTCCCTGTAGATTTGCTTTGCGGCGCGAATAGTCATGCAAACGCGATCGCGGTTGACCCTCTTCCGAAGACGCGCGGGTTGGAGCAGCCTCAAACGACAGTCCAGCTGTAAAGTTGGAGTTTGGGCAATCTCGACTCAAAACCAGCAAAAAGAGCGCTTCATCAGCTCCGAAAGTTGCATCACACAACTTCAACTCACAACGACTCTCCTATTCCATTCGTATCTTAAGATACACTTGTCGTTAGTGGAGATGTTCATGTTACAAGACATATACACGCTATCTTCGACGAGACGTATGTCAGATATAAGATGAAGTTGTAGGTCGACACTTCTATGTTGTCGAAGTTAAACCTGTCTTAAGTTATGATCGCACTTAATAAATTAGTAACTGACTTTTCAACCTCCTTCCTTGGCAGTTTGACATATGTATGTACATTGTTGTTGTGAAGGTTTACCTAATTTGAAATACAAAAGAGTTGAGGTCACTCAAACATTGAGGTTGCTGAAATAAATTCCCCAAACCTTTGTGTTCATCCATGTGGACAAATTGACATTTGGCTTTTATTGGGTGCAGACGAATGAGAGGGAGTAACACATGAGTTAATGAGCGTGACAGCGCAAGAATTGATCATACTAGCATTTGTCAGATTACCAGCTACCCTCTGGTGAGTTCCAGCTCCAACGGGGCTGTGAAAAGACAAGTCCATGATTACCTCAGATGTTTGAGATGAGATGTGAATATTCTCGAATAAAATATGCGTGTTTGAGTTGCAAAGTGATGGTGTAGCTTCTGCTTCCCTGTGCAGCATCATTCTATCATAGAAGGTGAACCACCAATATCTCTAGTCTCAAAAGTAAGACAATAAAAGCAGTGTGTGCATGAACATTGATCATACGTAGACGACAAGGCCCATCAGACGTCGGTTTGCCCTAAAATGATGAAAATGTCCACCCAGCTGAAAGCAAAGCACAGTTCAGTTCAGTTCTGGAGTGAAACAGGACCATATAAAGGCTTTCATTCTCTCTCTCATTCCATACGTATATCTGTGGTGTGAAGATAAAGCAGAATACAGGAACATGCTTCCACTGTAGCCCACCTCTGAATCTGTTTTCTAGAAGGTTGCACCAGGCCTGACATACACTGGATGTTACTTTGACAGGAGATGTCAACATGTTTTTGACATGATTCCATTGTGTCTCTTCTGATAAAAGACGTTAACACTCCAATGATGATGATGCATTTTCCTTCCTTACAGAAATGTTGCGGGAAGAGACAATGTCAGAATTAATTATTGTGTGAACTGAACTCGATGTCTTTACAATGTGATAGGATCTTGTTAATTATCGGACCACTGTGTGGCTGAGAGTACATTTCAAGTGACCGGGCTACCAACCAAAATGTATTTGGGTGAAGTCAAACCTTTCCTTGCAAAATCAAAGTCTTGGCGTAACAAAGAAGGTGAATTTTACATTTTACTTCCTTTGTTGGTGTTTTTAATGTTTGCTTTGTCACAAGTTGGCTAGTTTACCAGGCTGCGAATGTGAGCTGCTCCACAGATTTTACAAGAGAGACATGAGAACCAGCAGACACCGACACTCCACGGTCCGTGGTCTGGGCTCGTGCTTCGGCCCATTATTTTTTCTTCGGTGCATTGGGTGTGTTGAACTTGAAAAAGATAATATCTCCATCCTCCACAATGTAGTTCCTGCCCTGTTGCCTGTATTTCCCAGCAGCCTGTGAAAAGAGGCGAAATGATCAGAATGAGCTCAGCTGGCTGCTCAAAAACACCACGCACATGCACTTGCTCACCTTAACTGCATTTTCACTGCCCTCCTCTTTGAAGTCATTGAACTTCATCACCTCGGCCATGATGAAACCTTTCTCAAAGTCGGTGTGGATTTTCCCTGCAGCCTGCGGTGCTTTAGTTCCTTTCTGTTGCGGCACGAAGGAATTAGCTTTATTAGCTTTTAAGAATTACCTAATTTCACATGTACAGACAAAATGTAAACAAAACCGGTGCAGGTGAAATTTTGATCGATGCAGACTCACCCTTATAGTCCAGGCTCGCACCTCGTCTACTCCTGCAGTGAAGAAGTACTCAAGCTGCAGTGCCGCGTACCCCGTCTTAATGATTTTAGTCAAGACACTATCACACACAGATACATACAGAGTAAGCTCAGACTTGTGACTGTGACAACTTCAAATATGATTACCGCTTCATCTACTAACTTGGTGGAACACATTCAAACATTCTCTGACCTCTGTATTTTGTTCTCCTCGCAGTACTTTAGCCTCTCCTCCTCACTCATGTCCTGCAGTTTGGATTCCACAGCCCCACTCAAAGGAATGACCTGAGCACCGGGGTCGTGAGCATCCACCCACTCCTTTATCTTGGCCAACCTGGAGACGACCAACAGCAGAGGGCGCCACTCAGAGCTGTACACTCATCCTACACTTGCTCACAAGGAAAATGCCACATATACACGACTGCTTGGAAAGGTGGGGATCGGCAATAAACGTCACCATTTATTCTTTTTTCTGATGAAATCTTTCTCAGAAAGATTGACCAGGTAAATCATGGGCTTGGATGTCAGCAGCAGATATTTGTTCAGCACCTCAATCTGCGAGGAAATGTTAGAGGACAACATTCAGAGGACATTCCTGAATCTGTGTGTGGTATCTGTGTACAAGCCTCGATACCATTGCACTCGTACCTCTTTGTCATTCCACTCGTGATAAAACCGGACATGTTTTTTCTCGTCTATCACCCAGTTCCTGATCTTCAACATGATGTCCTGGAGCAGACAGTAGCAGGTTAGGACAACAGTGTTAACTCACTCACTCTGTCACTTATTTGTCATAGATGTACAAAACAGAGCAAATGCACGTGTGGCCATCCGACCTACATATTCAGGTTTAAGCTTCTTGTCGCCACCCCTGACCGCAGTTTTCTCCAGTCTGTCGATGATGGGAGCGATCATCTCCTCGTCCTTCAACCGGAGCTCCTCATGGATGATCTCGATGTCCCTCACTGGATCGACATTGCCCTCGACGTGAATTATATCTTCATCGTCAAAAGCACCTGAAACAGATGCAGTGACAGATGCAGTGTCTGTTGGAGTCTGATGAGAATTAATAATTCGTACAAGGCGTTCATTAATATCAAATGTGATCAAAAATGTCCTGCAGCCACAATCTGTGATCCCTCACACTAGCAAATTTCAATAATTGTCCTATGGAATTCCTGATGTCCTGAATACCTGCTCCATCTTTGGAAGTGCCTTGAGATAACTTTTGTTGTGATTTGACGCTATGCAAATAAAATTTAATTTAGTTGAATAACGCCACAATTATTGTTTACATGGCACTGAATTCTGGGTGGTGACATCAAATGGTTGTTGAGTTTCTGTCCCATCTCAAAGTTTTCTTCCATTTTCTTTGTATTGCATTGGGATTTAAATGAACCATGAACGCACTGACAGAGTGCAGAGGTACAATGTAAACAAAGTGTACCAACACTATACCCCATGATATACAACATCCAAATACCGTGCAAATTCATCTCATTCCATCTACAACACACATTTCTGTTGTGTTTGTTACCAATTGGCAATTTGGCCCAACATTTGATCAGCTCCATTTGATCAGCTGGAGCTTTCCGTCAATGTGCTCAGGTCGAAGTTGAAAACTGCGAATTGAGCCAATTGAATGAACCATTTATTTCAATCTCAGTTCAATGTGATGAAAACAAAACAAAAAAATGATGAATGGTGATGGGATCTTTAAAACCTTAGGATATCATATAAATATTCCACTAAATACGATGAAATAAAAATGGTGGTACAGCTGAGGGAAACTTTTTCCAAATTTGTTAAGAGCTACAAGCCCTGAGTATTTGTAAGATTTCTTTGGTCAAAGCAAATGTCTGTCAAATGAGGTTTTTTCTTCCAACAATTGAGAGTTGCCTTTTGTGGGACACAAGAAGATTGTTGTTCCATGGTTTCTAATAAATGCTATGGTTTCTACAGATGTTAAACTCATCAAATGTGAGGGGGGAAGGTGTGAGGTTGCTATTTTGCGGTGCAAATTTCGTAGCTATTGATAGCAAAGTTAGAAGTTGAGCAATATAATAGAATGTTTACTTTCATAAAGTCAACTCCAACAGGTCCCCTGTTGGTCTCACTGAACTCTGCTAAAACATCTGTTTGCTTGCTGCTGCTGCTGAACCACAGCACCTGCAACACTTACGGGTCATGTGGAAGATTCCATCACAAGCGCTGATGTGAGAGAGGAAAGCGTTCCCAAGTCCCTGCCCCTGGTTGGCTCCCTTCACCAGGCCAGCGATGTCCACCACATTCAGAAATGCCGGCACTTTGCTGAGGAGGTCAGGCACACCGCAGGGGTCAACAGACGACATAACGTATATGGCTGTCATTGCTGTCATTGTTGTCAAACCTGGCTGGCTTGTGGAACTGGCAGAGAAAGTCGTAGCGATCGTCGGGAACAGGAACCCTGCTCTCATTAGGGTCGATGGTGCAGAAGGGGAAGTTCTCAGCATTCACTTGGCTTTTGGTGAGCACGTTGAAGAAGGTGGACTTCCTGCAGTAAGTCAGCAGCTGCGGTCATGCTCCCCCTTCATCCCACTCCCTCAACAACAGGGGGTCGGCATTGCATGCAAATCGTACATACCCTACATTTGGTAATCCTACGATGCCGATTTTCAACGAGGTTCCAAACCGACCGATTAATGGTGCAGGTTTGGGAGGTTCAGGCTTCTTTGGAGGCATCTGTAAGTTACCACAACATGTTAAATGCTGACGATACACAACTATATCAATCAGTGAATCCTGTAGAAACCCACCATCTGGCAACACCTGAGCATCCCTACACCTGTCACTGTTTCTCTCTCTCTCTCTCCTTCCCTCTCTCTTTCAATCCAACCGGTCAAGGCAGCTGGCCGCCCACCTGCAGCCTGGTCTGCCTGAGATTTCTTCCCTTTGAGGCAGTGATTCTTAACCTTGTTGGATGTACTGAACCCCACCACTTGCATGTGCACATTCATCGAGCCCTTCATCATGAGTCGGGTGTGTGTCTTGACCTCCGCCGTGCCCCTGAGACTGACTCACCGAACCCCCTGGGTTCGATCGAACCCTGGTTGAGAAACAGGGCTTTAAAAGAGGTTTTTCCACGCCACTGTTGCCGATGGGGTCTATGTTGGGTCTCTGTTTGTCCATCCCATACACTTTGACTGTTCACATGTTTACCTGCTCAATCTAGGAAAGCGCCTGTAGATAACTTCTGTTATGATTTGACGCTACACAAATAAAATTGACTAGACTTAAATATCGAACAGCTTCATGCAATTTTAGATCAAATGTGCCTTTTCACTTAGACCTACTGTAGTCGGGTACATTTGACTAGCTGGCAACAGCCTGCTGACACTGCTCCTCTACAAACGTGGGTTCAATGTGCTCCCATTCAGAAGCGCCATGCTAACTAGCGTGTAGCTGCTAACTCACAGCGCCAACCCCTTCTAGTTCACCGATATTTCCTGACAAAACATTATATTAACACATTTCATTTTCCCACCCAAAGGTTATCTAGCCTCTAGACACGATTTATTTACCTTTGTGGGTGATAGCTGCCTGTGTTATATGTATTCCACACTGCCCTGCAGGCTGCTCACACCGGCCGCTCCGGTAGAAAGGCACGGCGAGGAGCAATGCGGAAGTGATCCGACGTGGCTGTTCCGTGATTGGTTAGAGGAGGGTCCGAGCGTGACGGCACCGCTATTATGACGTCAGACGTAATACAAACTGTATTTTTTATTTTTGTACATTATAAAGACCAAAAGGCAGTGTCCTATGTCATGTTTTGTATTACGGTAATTAGGTACGTGTTTGTGATAAACGTGCAGACGTTCGGTATCGCCGTTTTGCGTGTCACCGTTGGCCGTCTCTGTCGCTCTGGGGAACAGCGGGCTCCTGTTTTTATTTAGTAAAATGAAAGTGTGGGATCTAACGTTCCTCGTAGTAGCGGTTGAATAACGTCGTAGGAAGATGTAACATTTTCTAGTTTGAAGTATTCTGTCCTCTGCTTAATTTCAAAAGTAATAAAGATCATGCACCACACAATGACCAATGTTCCTTAAATGTTTAGAAATACTTTGATACAAGGATGGATTATCTCAAGTGGACAATTTATCACTTTCCATGGCATTTTTGATCTCAACACGACTTCCTAGCACCACCACATCATCAGCTTGGGTGCATCTAGGGTTAATCAAACCAGCAATAAGATGGGATCGCACTTCAATCTTGCAACAAAGAACAGGAGTGAACAAACCACAACTTTATTGAGCAATTACGATCAAAAATCATATTGTACACAAAAAAATACAATGTTAAAAAATCAACAATGTAAATTCTGTCTGAGATCAATTAAGGTCCAACTTCCGAAAAAGATACCAGCTACATACAAAAACGTCCGAATGAGTGAGTTACGATAGAAACTCTGGCTATTATTCGCTCTATTAGCCGATAATGACAGATCTTTTAGTTAAAAGGACGAGGTTCTTGGATTTGAAGCGTTACAAAACTGGATGAAAGGAAGACAGTTTCAAAGAAGAAAAAAAAAACATGCCACATACCAAACAAGACCATAGAAACAAGACTCTAGAGTAGCACATTACAATGTGTAGATTTCGCCATTGCTGCTTAGTAGTGTCCTGAAACAAAATGGGGAAAAAGATGTTAAAAAAATCCGACAATATAATGCACCGTTTCCAAAGATAACTGAAAAACTGGGTCAATACTTACGTGGTGAATATGACCGAGATCGGGATCGGGAGCGATACCCTCCTCTGCTGTAGTACGGCGATGGAGATCTGCGGCTGCACGTGACAAGACATAAACTCATTGTCTAGTATTGTAAAGCGACAACATTCATTATTCCTGGAGGGAGAAACTCACCGATAGGATTTATAGTAGTCCCTATCATCATAGCGATCGTAGTCTCGGTCATAGCCTCTGTCATAACCTCTGTCATAGCCCCTGTCGTATCCCCGGTCGTAGTCGCGGGACATGCGACGTGACGAGCCACCGCTGTTTCCACCCCCTCCACCACTGCAGACAAAGCAAAGCCACAAACACTTAATTTCGCCCCACGAAGCAATTCAATCGTATAATGTATATAGTTAAAGAGAATAAGCTTGTGTCAGTCCATCTGAGTGTGCAGCCAGGGAGGGGTTATGTGACAGGACAGTGGGAAAGTGCAAAATATGGGGGAATGGGGAGTGAAGCATAACTTGAAGTGTTCAGAGCAAGCACTCACTAAGTGGGCCTTCCCATGTAGATTCCAGGAGTGGGCGTGTGTGCACGTTTGGTGATGGAAAAATCCACTCTTATCCTGCGTCCATCAAGCTCCATTCCGTTGGCGCGCTCCTTTGCCTGAAACAGACATTCCAGTTTAGATTAAGTCTGCTAAAAATGCTGTCTTGGTCTGAACATCTCATTTCATCACTACTAGCCTCGTTTGAGTCCTCCCGGTTTTCGAAGTACACAAAAGCGAAACCCCTGGAGCGACGGGACTGCTGGTCATACACAATGTTGACGTCAGTCAGGGGGCCATATTTGGAGAAGACCTCCCTCAGGTCCCTCTCTGTGGTGTACAGACTCAGCCCAAAAACACCCAGGCAATTATTGGGGTCCGGGTTGGCCTGTGGGAAGAAGCACGGTTGATGCATAAGTATATGTGGTTGAGTAAAAACAGCAACATTGGTATGATGGCTTCTTCAATAGACTTCAAAACCAACAGGTCCTCTCACCCTGTTGCCAATGTGCCTGCGACGGTTAGACATTGGAGAGTGGCTGTGGCTTCTGCGTCTGCGATATTCCCAGCTGCGAGATCGGCTCCGGGAATGGTGGCGGTGGGAGCGAGATCGAGATCGAGAATAATGTCTCCTTGAGCTACGGTGAGACTCAGACCTAGGGAGAATAGAGGAATCATAAAGGCGATCATTTGGAAATTATTCAAAAAATACACCAGATGGATCCTGAACTGGAGCATCACAGATTTCTTCTGTTCCCGGAAGATGTTGATCTCACCTGGATTTTGAGCGAGACCTGGAGCGAGACCGGGACCTGGAATGGTGGGAAGCATCTTTGGAGCGCGCAGGAGAATGACTGGCAGATTTCCTGGAGCCATGAGGTGATGCACTCCTAGAGCCAGGTTGCGACCCCTGGACGGGCAGGGTTGCAGAAGTAAGATTCACTTAATATGCATGTATGAAAACAAAGCAAAGCACCGCCAAAGGGTCACTGTCAGCGCCCACATGCCCATTAAACCCACAGCATGTTGGCATTTAGCAAAATATAAAAAGTATCTCTACATATTTTTAAAAATGGTTTACACAGAATTTTTCTTTTTAAGTCATACGATAAAATAGCAATTTAGCTGAAAGACACTATTCAAGAGTATAGATGTGAGTGGTCTTGAGGGAGACCAGAGAGAAGATATTAAGCATGCCTTACAAAGAGAAACAGGGTGAAATAAAGTTAACAATATAGGGCTATTAGGAAATTACTCATACCGAGATAAACTTCTGATCTTAACTTCACAACTTCATTACTTCAACACAACCACTCCTTTCTTCTTTCTTCTCTTTGATATTCTGACTTCTTTTTCCTCCTCTTCCCCCATTTACATCTGCCTTTACAATACTAGTAGTGGGGACAGATCTTGATTGCTTCTGTCAGCTTCCAAACGCCATTATATTAGCATGCATCAACACCAGCTTCATCAAACAACAATAACTTCACATCTGAAACGTCTTCAGCCTTTTCTTTCTTCCAAACTCAACCTTAACAGAGAACAAACAAGGGTGATAAGCCGTGTTGTTTTCTGGAAAACTTAAGTTACACATGTACAAATAACACAAATCAGGAGTGCAACAATAGCATTCATGTGTGTGACTTGGGTCGAAAAGTCCCTCACAAGGGAGCCTACAATGTTTCTCACGTCCACTACAAGCATTCCTGTTGATACAACGGGTAAAACTTAACAATACATGGCATTGGAGACGAAACGTGAAATGCAAATGTCGAATCGGGGCTGATCTACTCGAAGAAAAACCGAGATGTGCGCATCGGAAGATCTGCTCATTCAAAACAATGATTCTTTAGCATTTAATGATTGAAAACGGGTCACTAGAGAATCGATGATTACTTTTGGGGGACAAAAGAGTCTCCGTAGGGTTCTAGTCTGAACAAATGAGACGTGTTGGTAGCACATAGAATGTGAAACCAGAAGAAGCGCGGCTTAGATGTTGGCCCACTCGAGGCCTCAGGCTTTAGCTTGGAAGCTAACGCTAATCACCACGCAACGATGTGTCTTGCGCTATTGTTATTAGCACAGAGAATACCTATGCATTTAGAAAGCGAAACATGACCTTTTCCACGTACGAGATCGATTCTGGAATTTGAAAAAATGCAGAGCTGTTACAGAATCTCTCACTACCTCTTACGATCGCCGTCGTTTTCTTATTCGACGAAGCATAAGCTTGTGCTAACTATGCGCGACATAGACGTCATGAAAATCGCCTTGTGCATTAGGTGAAAACTCACCCCCTCCCCGAAGGTCTTGTCGTTGTCGCTCATCGTGTGTTAGTATGATGGCGCAGATGGAGAAGTACGATGCGTTATTTTGCGCTTTGTCGGTCGAGGCGGACCACGAGCACTAAGGTACGAGGATAAGACGAGGCCCTCAGTCGAAGAAATGCGGTACAAGGTCATGCATATTCAAAATGACGCGGAATACTGCGTCCTGATTGGCTAAGGAGGTAGCTCCCGACCACCAGCCAATTGCTAAACACTACCATATTTACTTATCTACCAAACTAACAGTTCAACCGAGGACGTTTAATTCACGAGAAAGTGGATTTACAAATGTTGTGCAAAAACCAAGGTGAGATGTCAATGGTGCAGGTCTGTCTCATGCTAGGCGTCCATATCTGTGATTGTGTCATTGATCGATGCAGTTGTCTCCCCCCAGTGGACCAACACAATATTGTAATAATGAGATTTCTCCCAAAGGAGTCCCCCTCCAACTTGCGACTTGGGCCTATATCTGCATTGCCAATATTGATAAGTAGGTAGGTAGGTAGGTAGGTACTTTATTGATTCATTGATCTGGTGATGCAGGAAATTGAAGGTGCTAGCAGCTCAGAGTCATACAGGAAGGGAGCAATCAATAAAACAATGTACAATGTGAAGCGCTCATAATTATGATACAACATCTCCTGCACAGGGCTCATGGCGCATACATATATTGTATATCCCCTACCTGTTAGTATTATTTCCACAGATTAGAAATAAGCATTGGAGAGGTGGACCGGCATTACAGTAGTGGAAATTCAGGGTGCGAGAAGATGTGGCGGGTGAATTACAGGAGCGTTTAAACTGCACAAAGTGGGTTTCTACAGGGCTGCCACAGGCAGTCTGAGGACCTGGACAGATTGTAAGAGGCCGAAATACACCTTTTGTGAGAGAGGCCATGTATTGGAACTCTGAGAGGTTACAAAAGCAATGCTCAGTAGGAGATGTTGGCTGGAGAAGCCTGAGACAACTCTGGTGACCTCCGCCTCGCTAAGGACCTGAACGAGTCCTACTGCTGCTTTGAATGACAATGACACGGCACGGCCACAACCCCCACACACCTGATGAGAGTTAATCACTGCCCAACGATCATCTCCATCAATGCAACCTCTCCACGCACATAAACACACAAACCTTTCTACACCTCTTTATGTTGACGAGAGGCATAGAGAAAGACCCTGTGAGGATAGAAAACAGGAATGAACCAACCTGCTTCAAGCCCTCGATAACCAAGGACCTCAGGATTTCATGACAACAGAAACATCACCCTGACCTCTGTGGTAATCTGTGGAACTAGAAAGTAATTTGTTACTTTCCACCTCACCTCTACTTTCCACGTCTACTTCACTCACATTACTGTCAGTGAGTAGATTTTGTGAGTCTATGTAATTTTTTAAATACTGTTTGAAAAAAGTAAATTTTACTTGAGTACATTTTGACCGAAGTCCTTTTTTCATTTTTCATTCAGGGAAACTTCAGACTTTGATACAAAAGAATATTCTTTATTACAGGAAAGATCACACAGCATGAACATGAATGTGTACAGCAGTTTACTATACAGAATCTAATGCTGAGTCACTGTTGTAGCCCTAAAAAGTCTTGTGCAGAAGCAACAGAAATAGTTCAACCTTATCAGAGCACTAAGAGTGAAATTAATACAATATTCTATTAATTAGGCAAAGACAAACCATAGACAATGACTACAAGTGCTTTGAAGTCAGAACTTGACGACAAAGTACTTCCGCCATCGAATTAAGTTATAAATAATGAATACAACTGAACAGGTTTTTTTGTTTGGCATTTAAAGAGAGGAGAGTTTTTTAATTGCCATGATCACACTAAACATAAAGTTTGACATTAAGCGGGTGGATATTAATCACCACCACTGTTGTGTCCAATCTGCTCATTATTGTCCACAGGGGCATTACACGTGCATCCCCAAAGACATGAATACGTACTCCCCATTGACCCCAACGGAGTATTCCAAGAGTGAAATTTCACATGTATGAAGGCACTTCAAACTAAATTTTAAGCCATAAAAGTCATCATCCAGAATCAATACAAAAAAAGACATTCAGTCAGTAGTGCCAAAGCTCGTATAAGATAATCATTTGCATCCTAATTACCTCTCTAATTACAACTCAGAGATTACAAAATGTCAACACGTCCCATACAGGTAAAAGGGACAGAAATCAGGTTTTAAGACTTGCTTTTTAGACCAGACCAAGTAAGTTGGGTTAGAGTTCAGTCAGTTTTTGGCCCATACACGTCTTCCAGATGTTGCTCCTGCTGGAGATCTTTGTTCATCCTGTCACAAGGTTTTATAGCAGCTTCTGATTGAGGATTTCCCAAATCATTAGTTTCCTGAATAACAGCATGTGTCCCTACCGGAAAAAAAGGCATGTTTATACAGTATGTATTTCCTCATGAGAACGACAGGGTCAGTGTCAAACTACTGGACAGGATACCTGCTTGAAGGTGAGGGGCCGTCCTTTGGCGATATAGTCTGCATATTTACAAGCAAACACACCGCAGTCACTGCCATTTTTTTGCTGAGGAATCTCCTGCAAGTGGGGGGAAAGATTTACTAACATCAAATAAAATGTAATTTTGACAGGGCTCTACGATCTTTCTCATTTAACGCAACAAACAGTGGGACATTGTCCATCACTGGCTGACTTACATTGCTTTTTATGCTACACATGCTCCATTTGGCACTGTCAAGCTCTCTGCCTTTCTTAGCTTTGTGCTCCTCCTTTAGGTAGAGTCTGTCAAGATAAGATAAGGTGAGATGTGACTGATGTCAAATGCAAACTGTCACACCATCAAACAGCTGAGGGTAAGCAGCAGATTTCTGACTCACAGTAGAGCATTACAGATGTCATCGTGTCTCTGACCCATCGAGTCATACGTCTTTATTGTCCTGGACCTGAAGTCAATCACCTAAGGACAAAATTGAGAGGGAAAAGACTTTTGGTTAATTGGCGGAGTCTTTTTTTTTTTTTTTTTTTTTTTGCTTTCACTGTGTTTGCGTGTGTTCTCGCTCACAGCCATCGCCCAGTGAATTCCAAGATGCAGGGGAACCAGGACAATATCATATAGGAAAATGTCCACAGCTTTAGTCCAACGTTTCACAGCAGCATGGCCGACAGGCTGCCCACCTCGCAGTTTGGGAAGGAAAAAGGTGCTGAACGAATACACCTTTAATCCCCCCGGATGGCCGGAGCTCCGCTGCGCAATCAGGGACAGGTAGAAATTTATCACCTGAGGAAGGAAGCAGGGGGGAGAGTTGAAGACAACAATCATACCTCAGTGTTACGTCATTAAACCCCACCACAAATTACTGAGGTTAAATTGGTCTCCTCATCACCTCATCGTTGAGCCAGCTGCCCTCCTGTAGTGTAGCCAGGTCTCTCTGGGTGATCCGAAGCTTGAAAGCAGCACTTAGAACAAGATTTGGATCACTCTGAGCCAGTGCACGACTCACCTCCACTGCCATTTCCTAGCACACATGAGCACATACAGATTTATGCTACACAATTCATACCACACAATTTACCTATGTACTTTCATTGCCGAGACATTCGATCTTACTTTTGTCAGCCGAGGTACATCTTCCTCACTGCGCCACGTGTGTGTTGTGTGTGTGTCGGGGACAGTGGCGGCTGGAGGCTCTCTATCCACCAGACTGAGGCGAGTGGCTATTCCTGCGGACAGGTCAAAGTCTGCAGCCTCTGCCTGCGGCAATACGGACAGATAGAATAGTTAGGCACGCTAAGGCGTATGAGCACTCAAACATACCGTGATAGAAAAGGAGAAATTGCCACCTTTGAACCCCGATTCTGCTGGCTGTCCTTTGGGTTCGCCGTGGATGCCTTGCTGTAAGTGGCGCCACACCACCTGGATATCAATCGCACATATGTTAAATCAAAGTCAATGAATCGGATAGACAGGAGCATGTATTCAGATATTCATACACACCTGTCTTTGGTTTCCTTATTTAATGTGGAATTTCTCCATGTAAACGCACTTGTGGCACCTATGAAACAAACAAACCATCCAAAAAAAAAAGGGTCAATATTGACAATTACTATTACTCTGAATAATGTAGATCTTTGTCCATTTCAATGTACCAAGATGGACTGTCTTCCTGATCACAGGCTCACACGTTCTTCCGAGGGAAGTTGCCCTGTGCTCACTCTGGACCAGAGTCTCACTGCAGGTACAGAGAGGAAGAATTACAAAGGAACAGGCCAACAGAACAGAAATATATGTACGATTATGCAGTTGTACACCATACAAATAAAAAACATCTAGTTATTTGTGCTTAAGACAAATATAAAAAAAATAGTATGAAAAATAAAGACAAAAACTATAAAAAAATATATGTTATATTGAAAACCACTCTATCATCCGAACAGAATGCAAGCTTATATGAAGGTGACAACTCTTTGGTGACAACTCAGTCCATCAATAACGTCTATTTCAGTCCATATCTGTGTTTGTCTGAGCTGCCTGCCAAATCACAGCAGTTCAAGTAGGGAACCTCTGTAAATTAAAAAAAAAACTGGGGAGGATGATTGTACTCACTCTTGTGGCTTTGCTTGGTTGAAAGGTAGTGGTTGGCTTTTGCTGTATTTCTCCGTCACCATCTCCAGCAGACGCCTGTAGTGCTCTTTATTATTCTGCTTTATGGCCTATGGGGCGGAAAGCAATGGTGAGTGACACAGCTACTGGCCATGGATGACTCTTCCTCTGAATGGAGTCAGATTTATCTCTGTAATGCTGAATCGCATTAATGAGGGAGGAGACTTAAATGCCACATGCATGTATGGAGTAAATTCAGTCCTGAGGCTATAATACCTCTTCCACGGCGAGACTTGGTTTATAGCAACGGTTGTACGCAAAGCCATTAGATGCTGAGTCTGAGTTAGTGGCACCCCCCTTCACTGAGGGCCGCGATGGCAGGAGCGGGACAGAGCCTCGTCTCTCTCGCTCCCTGCCCCTGTCAGGGAGCCCTGCAGACAGGCCAGCCCCACTGCAAGAAAAAGATGGAGGCACAGGGAATTCAGCTACACCACAACAGACACAGTAGAAGTATACTTCATGAAGTGATGTGAAGAAAACTGATGTGACGTGAAGGAGACTCTATTCCAGACACTTGCCTGTATTTCCTCATCAGAGTCGGTGAGATGCTCTGAAAGGAATTCATTCCACTACGCTCCCTCAGTCCACCCTGTTTATCTGCAACACCAATGATGGAGATTGGAGTTAGTGCGGAAAAAGGAAACTACTAAAAGAGGTGTGCAGTATAAATGTGATAAGAGTCAGCAGATGTTTCACCTCCTGCCATCTGTACATACCCATGCTCCACTCTGCTCTGCTCATCCAGGCAGTGTGGAGTTCATCTATTCCCATCAAAGTTACAGACTGTGGAGGGTAAGGAAATTCAGTTGTAAACTTTGTTCAAAATACTAGTTGTGTGCGTCTGTATCCGAAATTTCGACTTAAACTGATTTTGATCCCACTGTGAAACAATAATGTATGTACAACACCAAGTTTGAAAATTTGTGACACACCTGGGAGAGCAAATATCAATGGCTGGTATTGTGGTAAGAAAAATACCACATACATACAAACATAGCTCGGGAAAAGTTAAAATTCGAGTATATCGGGATAAGCCTAGCTTGGCAAGAATCCGAGGACTTTTCCAGCAGCAATAATTGTGTGTCCCACGCTGATGAGAGGGAGACAGGAGACTGCACTCACCTGGATCTCAGCATAGTGCTCATGTGTCTCACAGCTGGTTGTCAGCGGGTTCCGCAGTCTGAGGAAGCCTGCCACCCCAGCCACGGTCTTCTTCACAAAGCTCAGGACAACATCTGAAGGCACAGGGCACCACAAACTTCTTTGCATCTCTCATTTCACCCTCTGCATTATGGAGAATGAAGCCAAGACAGTGTGTGCACCAACCTCTTTTGCGTCTTTTTGCCTGGACTTGCTCATTCTGAGACACATTATCGGTAACATCAACACTGTACAAGGAAAGACAAACACAACCTCACATTGTTGTTTTGACCATGGCATGTGGTTTAAGCACTGGTACCTAGGCCTTAATGTTCAGCGGATCGAGACGGTACGTGTGTTAGTGGACACAGTTCTCCTTTACATGAAAACTCTTGGACAATTGAGCAGAAAAAAAATTTGGAGGCAGACAATTCAGATTAAATTGTCACACCACCAAATATTTCGATGAGACAGTATGTGGTCTATGTCAGCATCGACAGCATGGATGGCACGTCACTAGCAGCAATCTGGTCTAATGTGTTATGATGACGAGGACCACAACATGTGGGAACTCCCGGGTAGGGAACAGGGAACACTGCACGGCGTGTAGAGTAGGTAAAGGTGTTCCAAATTAAACTGACGTATGCAAATAATCATTTTGATAAATCGTGAGTGATCGGGAACGCTTGGCTCAATTAACGTCTCCAAAGGAAAGAAACGTTCACCTACCCCGAGAATTCGTTTAATTGAGCATATCATATTTTGTTACGACTACCTGTGCTAACACAACTAGGCGGTAAAACCTCACTAGCAGTATACAGCAGTTCTTCACCACCTTAGCTAGCGTCTTGATTGACACAACATTAAGACTTTATTGCGTTATACCTTAATTCGCGACAATGTGGCTCTCAATTTGTAGGACGAGACAAACCTCTGATAATGCCGTTTAGCCGGCCTGCCTGGGCTCTCGGGCCGTAGCTCCCTAGCGGTCACGCCGAGTCGCGGGGATACCTGCCCGCCAACGTTTCCTTTCCCAGGCCACTCAATCAGGTTTTTCGCGGTAATAGGCTCCAGCAGCGACGAGATCCCGTCAACTATCCATCCATACATCCCAGATAGGTATAAGAAGATGGAGCTCAGTTTATCTTCGCGGGCCAGGTCTATTTCGGGAGAGGTTAAGCGTCTGAACACGACCTACGCCACACGAGCTGCCATGGCTTTTCTTCCCTGTACTAGCATTGGGGTTAGCGTTAGCATAGCCACGGGAAAACGACGAGCTGGGAACGTGCGTCATTCGCGTTCGCTCGAAAGTGTGAAGGTTCTGTCTTCTAGGGGAGAACCCGAGCGGGAGGAGTCAAGAATCATCGTCGTATACCGGTGGAAATGCGACGACTCAGTGGAACGGCTATTCCGTGCTTTCTTAAACGAACTCACCCAAACTGGCTGACGTTGGCGGCAGATCGGGCTATTATTGGTCGATGTCAAATAGTTCCTCGTGTCAACAGTGCAAGTCAAAGAAGCGCGCGGCGTGATCGTACCGGAGCAGCTTACATTTTAGTGACAAAAAATAGATTCAGTTGCGACGTAGATTTTTTCCTATCCTGATAATTAAACGTGACACATTTTATTTTCATCAAAATTGTAAAGAGGGCAACATGAATTAAGCCAAATGTTGATGGCGTTTGAATGACGCCATTGACGAGTAGTAACCTCCGATTGTGACATGAATGAGCAAAAAGTTTTGGTGAGAAAGACATGAATGAAACTAATTTACCCTGTTCCCATTTCGACATGTTGTCACATCACCAGCTACAATCAGCAGATCTGAGATGAGATGTTCAGCATGAGGAAGGCAGGCCTCAGAGATGATACCAAAGAGTAGGGGTATCAATCATGTCAGGCAGATGCTCGTGTTCAAATCTACGCAAATGGTCTGAAGACAAGTATTTAACATTCTGAAGAATGCAAGACTATGCATAACAAATAAGTACTGAGTGGCAACTCAAATCAAGCAGTTGCAGATCTTTCACGAAGCCTTGCAGATTGCTTAGGGGTCAGACAAGGGTTGCAAATTATCTGCCCTCTATTCGTTGGCATGACATAAAAGACTAATCATTGCCAGTTATACAACACTATATTCTATTAACATTGAATGAATTCTTGTGGTCATTTGTCAACCAGCAAAGCATCTTCCAGAAATTTACCTGTGAAATGTAATTTTAGCCATGATATGTCAAATCATTCATCAAATTGTGTTTGCTTGCATCCCTGTATTCCTCCTGCAAACCCCTTTGTTTTGTGTTGAATGTAGTCTCATAACAGGAAACTCCATCATACAACCAAAGGCAAAAACACCTTGACAGGTCCAGCTCATGACCAAATTATTTATTGAGTTGTGGTAGAGGTAAGAAATACAAAAAATACAAACATTTGGATCAGTTTTGGGCATTTACACGGTGACTGCTTGTGTTAACAATGGACTTTGAAAAAAAACTATTACAGCGGGTGTACTCAACAGAAATCACTCCGCAGCGGAGCCAATTAATATGGCACAATGAACTTCAGCTTTGAGTAGAAAAATAGCTCTATTTCAAAACAGACATTTTTGTTCCTCTAAAACTAATACACTTCTTAAGATATGAACAATAGAAAAAATGAGCAAAAAATAATCTTAAAAAATTATTTAGGTACTAAAATCAGAGCCTATTATTAAAAAGTCAACAAGTGATATTTCTTTCAACAGTACTCGACGCGAGTGCAAAGCATGGATGGCTTCAGTTATATATACATACAGTATACATACATATACTTCTCATAGCTGACATTCACTCATTTCAGAGGCCAGACTTCTATGGGCGAGACTGGTATGCAGATGGTCCTGAAAGGAGAAATGCATGATTATCAGAATAGCCAGGTACTGTATATCCATATATAATTTCTTTTTTTGATATGTCTAACATCCCTGCAGTAACATTTACATTACAGACAAAACGCAAAAGAGTACCACACCCCTGAATTTATGCACTCAGTGACTGCTGACACAAGTTAGTACCCTCTCCTCCTGACAGATGCACTGTGGTAGGGTGTGGCGGAGTGAGTACATACACTCACACTCACCTGGGCCATAAAGGTAAAGGGGTGACAGGCAGCTCAGGTACAGCCAAGTCCTATTCTCCTGCAGCCAGCGCTGCCGATAACCAATCATATCAGGTGAACAGGTTGCCTGTATCCTCCTCTCCTCCCTGGGGGGAGGGGCTAAATGAATCTTGCTTACTGGGGTTGGAAGACGAAAAGGAACATAGATTTTGCACTTTGGGCACACAATGTTTGTTGTTGTTACCACCAGTGCAACTTCCAGTTCTAGAGCCAGAGGACTACCTTGTGCAACCAGTCAGAGATGCTTACGAATAAAGATTAAAACTGGAAATTGACATTTGATAGTCAGAGAGCACCCAGAGTGCTCGCAAATGCCTACTTTCTTCCTTATTTGTCAGCATGTTCTCATGCACCCTGTGCTTTCAGTGTACCCTGAACACAATAATCCCAGCAGCTCCTTCTCCCATGACTTTTGTGCACCCCTGGTCACCTTTAGAGCTAGAGTTTACTTCCCACACTCATTCTGCTACATTCAATACCTCCACCAACTCCGACCAGCCGTTGCTGGACTTTCTCTAGATGGTGGATGTATTCAGTGAGTGAAGGCTCTGGATCTTGGCATGTTCCAACTGTAACTCCTGAGGAGAGACTGGAGCTAGAGCATATCCTGTGGAGAGAGTGGGTTTATTGACTAAGAAATAACGTAATTGGATTTAACTATAAATCAATCCTCAGACAGAGTGATGCTTGGAGACTAACCTGTTTTGCAGCCTAAAAGGTGATTTCATTGGTGGAACAAGAGATGACACTGGGTCACGACTTGGGGGTGAAAAGTCGGGATTGATTTTTGGTGGCTGTTGCAGCTTTAAAGCATCGGTCCTGGAGCCTGAGAAAGGACAAAAGAGTAAACAATGCAAAGCTACACAGAAATGTTAAGTATCTTCTCATTCTAGGCATGGACTGGGCTGACCTGTGTGTCCATTTACAGTGACAGATGTTGAGAACCTTCGAGTTGCCTTTTGCCATTTCCTGGTCAGGAATCTCATTCTGGGGAAGAAAGAGTGATCAGTTGCATCATAAACACCGGCTCCTGATTCCTGCGGCCTACTTGCTACAACTTGTTGGTCTTTACCTCGAGACCGCAACAACAGCTCGCGCAGCGGCTCGAAATCGCGACAGAGGTCTGTACTCAGAATCAAGGTGTGGCGAGGGTCTTGCTCCCATGTGGGAAATTACACACAGGGTGGCCTTTTCACACTCTTTGAATCCACCCAGCAACAGCAAAAGGTAACGCTTCTGGTATACCAGAGCCTTCCTGAAGCTCTCGGCACGCAGGTAGCGCTCATACAACCTCTGCAACTGCAACAAGAAAAAGCCCAAACTTAACACCTTTGCAAAACAGTTTTTTTTCTGCAAGTTACCAATGACGCTGAATTCCCTCTCACCTTGCCATGGCTAACCACATCATTGCTAATGGGTCTGTTTTCTGTTTCTGTGGTGACCTTTGCTAGCTCATTCTCAGAACGGCGCAACTGTCTCTCTAGGCAGACCAGGGAGTGTTTGAGAGCATCTTTCTCTTTGTTTAGTGTTGCAATGCGGTCTATTAATTCAGAGTTCTCCTTCAATAATGGCGCCAGTGGCCCCGACACCTGCAATGAGGAAAGCGAGAATTCAAACTAGGCACCAAGTGAACAGTTCACGTAGTCACAGGGGGTGGTGATGTTCATTTGTTAGATGTGAAGAGGGCGGAAATCTTTGCACACCTGCTGGTTCTGCTGGGCGCTGCCACTGTGTCCACCCTCACTGTGTAGGTTATTGAGACAGTGCTGAGGAGATGCAGACTTATACAGCTGTGTTGTGGCAATGCCTGCCAGCCTCTGAGCAGCCATTTCTTTCTCCTCTCTCTCTAGCTCTGAAAGTGTGAGCTGCAGCTCTTGCATGCGTTGCTGATCCTGCTGCCTCAATAACTCCAACTGACACTGAGAACAAAAAGTTGGTTTTCAGAGGTAGGTTAACATAGTTTGGATACATACTGTATGAACACTTTTTGCCATGTTCTTTGATTTCACAATTTTTCCTCTTTTTTCAGAAGCGGTGGAACAACTTAAGATGGCAAAACCACCACCAAAACCATCCTTACCAGTTGGCTGTTGGTCCTTTCTTGTCTTCTCTCCCTCTCCTCCTGGTCTTTTCTCTGCTTTCTCCTCTCTTTTTCCCACTGGTCCTCCCGCTCCCTCTCTTTTTCCTTCAATAGCTGCAACTTTTTCTTCAACTCTGCCAATTCCACACCTTGGCACCTGGAATGTTCTCGTTCAGCAGCTAATGCACAAGTGGCTTCCTGTTTCTGCTCCTTCAAGCTCTCCAGAGCTGCAGCATGACTGGCCACGACTTCTTGCTCTCTCAGCAAACCCTCTGTCTTTGCCCTCTCCTCCTCCAATCTCCTGCGGTTCTCCAGCAGCTCAGCCCTCAGCTGGTCTGTCAGAGCTGCCAACTCCTCACCTCGTCTTCGCTCCTGCAGCAGCTGCGTGCGCAAATCGGAGATGAACTTCTGATCCTGCGCGGCGTCCTCCTCCTGTCTGCGGCTAGCCTCATCCAGCTGCCTGCGACAGCGCTCCCTTTCTTCCTCCATCTTCCTGTGAGCATCCGCGAGCTGGGAGTGAATGGCGGCTAGACGCGACTCCGCCTCAGTCAGAAGCCGCTCAAGCTGTCTCCTCTCTTTCAAGTTGAGCTCCTGCTGGTGGACAGAACTTTGCTGTTCATCATCCAGCTTCTTCTGGGTGTCATTCGAGCGCTGTCCGAGCATCTCACTTCGGGACTGTTCTATCTTGAGTTCACGTCTAAGGTTGCAGTTTGCCACCCTCTCCTGCTCAACTTGACTCTTCAGAGCCACGACCTCTGACCTCTGCTGGTCTAACGACACCTGTGCAACCTGGGAGGGCAAGAACGATGGCGCAATCATATTTTGATCTTTGACATGCAGGGTTTTAAAAACATATTGAATATAAAGCTAATTTGATTTCTGCATCCAAACAAATAATGCTAGAATGCACATCCATGTTTTTACCTCTCTTTTTTCATTTCCCGCATTCTCCTTATGTAGACTTAGAGCTCGCTCCTGCTCCAGTTGCTGCTGAAGCTCCTGGAATTTCCTTTGCTCCCCTTTCAAAGCCTTCTCACCCTGTTCAACGCGAAGCCTTCGAAGAAGAAAGAAATAATATTTTAGTCCTAATTTTCATCATGCCTGGACAATGAAATTTCATTTACACTGATGAGGTGTGCTTGCATTATTATACCTGAGTGAGTGTATTTTGTCCCTTTGCTCTTGCTGACTTTCGTGGGCACATATCAGCAGTCTTTGTTTCTCCTCCAGCTGTGCCGTCAGTCCACCACTCTGAGGGCTGCCCCCTGCACTACATTCATTCTAGAAAATCGAGAAATGTGAAGGTTAGCATAGGTACTCAAATACAACTGAGATATTAATCAAGGTGTTATGGATTGACATTTGGAGGGTGAAGCCAGCCTCAAGGGTCTCATGATCTAAAGTTTCGAGCCAGAAAAACCAGGAATGATAAAAGCCTTCATTTTACAATGCCTACCGAAAAATAAAAGGAGCTCACATGAGTGCGACTCTGAGCCATTCGACACAACAACTCTCTAAGAGCAATCACTGTCTCCTGAAGGGCCTTCTTCTCCTGCTGCCAAGTCATTGGTGGGGTAGCAAATGAGTTATCAGCACAATCCAGTAAAGCCTCATTATTGTCCGACTGGCGCAATTTCTGATCCAGAGATGTGATTTTCATATCCGAGACGAGAGGCTGGGTGGACAAATTGAGCCGGCGCTGCGACAAAGTCAGAATTCTGCAGCTTTCCTGGTGTAGCTTCTTCAACAGACCCTGCAAAACATGGTTGAAAAAAAATCGGAAGAAGCATTAATTATCTTTAAATAATTAGAAATATAGATTTAATTAAGAAGGTGCATTTTAAAACATTACAAGAAAATGGTCAAGTTAGGATAAAGATCACAGGGTGAAAAAAAAGTAAAAAGCACAAAGAATACTGTATGTACTGTATATAAAGATATTAGATCATAGGTTAAAATACTTAATAAACATACTGTATATTAATATACATGTAAATGACCAACTTTGAGAATTACCTGGAGTTCAGGGGGCAACAGCTCGTCACTGTAGCTCATGCTGCCAGCGGCACTGTCCGTATTGACAGTAGGGTTCATTCCTCTGCAGCGTAGATACTCCACGAACTGTGCATCCAGTCGTTCTGTCCGTTCCAGCTCCAATTTAAGCCTTGCACCCAATTCAGAACTCACATCTAAAATAAGCGCAAAAGGCAAGAAACATTATTTGAAAAATTCGCAGCGTGAACGGCACCCTCAATACTGAGAAAAACAAAAAATAAATAGGACTCACTGCTGCCATATCCATCACTGGCCCATTCTGGCGCTGACAGGGAGGCAGTGGAACCCATCTGAGATGGAGGGGCTGTCGAGTCCAGAGCTTCCGACTCATGCTTTAATGATAGAAATTGAACTCAATATGATATTCCTGTTCTACGGAAATATAATCCATGTAACATATTTGAAGATTAAGTATAAAAAAAAAACCAGATCTTTAACACCTACTTTGTCAATGTCAATGGAGTCGAATGCAGAGAGGTTATCAGAGACAGAGGAACACTCTTGAGAGTGGGAAATCCGTGGAGCAGGATCTGGGGTTATGGTTCTCGAGCGAGGAGGTTCCATCATAACCTTGGGAGAGTTCTTGACCTCTGGAAGTTCTGCGATTGGGCTGTGTAGAGGACTGAGCTCAGATAGGCGGGAGTCAAAAATGGTGGTGTGAAAATGATCTTTGTCCTCAGAGTGCTCAAGTCTCCTTAAAACCTCTGGTGATCCAATGGAGGGCTCGTCTCGAGAAAAATACACATTCTCCACAAATGCTCTGCGAGAAGGATCTAACCGACAAAGTGACAAAACCATATTAATTCATTTTGAGGCCAGAAAAAAAGTATATTTTACACCTATGCTTTCAGCACACTTTTGAGATACAGTGCATCATTACCTTGGCATATATGTGAGGTGCATGAAGAAGGAAATAGGGAAAGTGTTGGGAGTCTCCTTAAGCACTCACCTGTACGTGCGTGTCCTTGCTGGTGACTAAATGTGCTTTGCTGGTGACACTGTTGTTTGAGCTGCTGAAGCTCTCTTTGCTGAAGGGCCAGTTCTTCTTCCTGCACAGCCAGATCCTGCTGTAGCCGCTGAAGCTCTCTCTTGAGTAGCTGACTGTCATTCTCTAAAGTGGCCAGTGCACGGTCTTTGGACTGATGAGAAGAAGAAGATACAGCATCATTAGCTTGACTGCTAAACTTGCTGTATATAGACAAAAAGCTTAATAAAGGTAACATTCATATAAAGAATAATCCATTTTTGTGGACATTAATTGTGTTGTACCTGTCCCTCCTGTTGTAGTCTCTCAGCTCTTTGTACACTGCAGTTCAGCTCCTCTTTCACTGCCTTCAGCTCCAGCTGCAGAGCATGATGTGCATCTCCTAAGATGGTTAGTTCTGCCTCTTTCTCCCTCAAAGCTGTGTCTTCTCTGGCTAGGGTAACCTCAGCATGAGCCTAGGAAAGACAGACATCACTATTAGTACTTCATATCAACAACACAAGTGTTGAAATCAAATCTTTTGACAGAGTAGATTTTGCATTGAGCTGATAAAACAGGATATGCAGTTTTTGCAGTGTTTTGCAACGCTATTCCACTGGTGTGCAGCTAAGCTGTAAGGCTGCTAAACGTAGCGAGTATGGCTTTGCTGGGACTGTATATTTGCTATAGAGAAACACAACCAAATCTGGTGTCCGAAAGTGGAACATATAATAAGCAAGTTACATTCCTGACACGGATCAGACCGTAAACACCCCCCCCCCAAAAAAACACGTCGAGTTCTTACCGCATCCTATTGAGGTACAAATGCAGTAATCTAAAATAAAAGCGGAAACATTGTTTCGAAGCTTTAACACCCGTTTCCTCATTCTGAAGTCACTTCCTTTGTGTGAGCCTGTAGTCTGTGTGTCAGCGTAACAGCTCTAATCAAAACCAGATGTGTGCTCGCCAACGGCTTGAAAGATTCGCGCCAGCATGATCTTCGAGGTCAATTCTGATGCTTTAGTGGACTTCTCTCCCAAACAAATGAGTGTCATAGATGTGCAAAGGCCATTGTTTTTAGCACTTGCTATTGTTTATGGGTCACCATTTAAATGGACCGTGGTGCTGACCATTTTGTACTCACCAGTGCCTCTTTACGTTCCCCTTCTTGACCAGCCACCTTTTCATAGCACAGTGGTGTCATCTCCTGAACTCTGGCTGTCAATGTATTTACTTCCTGCTGGAGTCTCTCCATTTCCTCCTGAAGTTGGGTCTCCCTTCTCCTCAGTGTCTCACATTTGGCGTTCAGTCCTGCTTTCTCTGTCTCCAATCTGTTACTCTTGGCCCTTTCCACGACAACCAGTTCTTTTTTATCTACAGCCTCAGCCCTCACCTCAAGGACCTGTCGCTCTAAAGTTCGGTTAATCTCTCTCAGAACTTGAATTTGAGTTTTCATCTCTTCCTTCTCAGTTTTCAGCGTGTCTATCTCCTTTATCCTGTCTTGTTCTTTATCTTGGAGTTCTGTGACTCGAGTTTCCAAACTGATCTTCTCCTCTCGCCCTGCCTCTGCACTATCTATCTGCCCTTTCAAATCCTCCAGCTCTGCCTCTTTCTGGGTGAGAAGCCCTTGGAGCTCCTCCACCTTATCCTTTTCAATTTTCAGGTTCAGGCCCAACTCCTCCCCAAGTCCTCTGTACTCTTCCTCCTGGGTGAGCAGTAATCGCTCCAAAGCCTCCTTCTCTGCAACTGCAGTCTCCAGTTGGGTCTGAACGGCCTCAATACGAGAGCGCAGCGAACGTGTGGCGGCAGAGTTTGTGTGACGGAGCTCTTGCTTCAAGCTGCTCGGGCCTCCCTTTTTCACTTGTTCTTGAATAGTAAAATTTTGCGGCTCAGGACTCAGTGATGGTGAAGGATTGATGCTGTCGCCGTCCTGGGAGTCACTAACTTCACACAGGTTGGGACCTAGGGTGGAAAGTTCTGCCTGCAGAGTGCTGATGACCTCGTAAAGTCGCTCCACTTCTTCCTGCTTGTCTTGGCGCACTCGGGCAATTTCAGACTTCAGATGTTCCACCTGTGAGCGCAGTTCATCAAACTCAGCCTCCAACACCTACAAAGAAGGGAGAATGATGTGGAAAGATAAAAAAAAAACTGGTGGACACCGTTTTTTGGTGTCTCAAACATTACATGTATCTTGGGAATTTATTCTGACCATGTTTTCCTTGGCACTTTCCAGTTCCTGTTCCAGCCTTTGAATTTCACTGTTGAGGTGATCAATCTCCTGGTTTTTCTCCTGCAGCAGTAGGGATGGGAGGCTCTCCTCCTCCAAGTCCTCCACCTCTTTTGCGCTCTTTTCCTCCGGGAGTGTTGGGAGCATGGATGCATTCTCCTGCAAACAGTTACCGATGAATGCAAGAGCTGCCATTTTGAAAATTTGGTGTGTTGAAAAAGTTGTGCTCACCTTCAGAACTGAAATCTCTTCCTGGAGATGGACGATTTGATCTGCACTCTGTTTGTTTAGTGCCTCTAGCTTCAGCTGAAATTGTATAAGCTCCACTTCTTTGACGTTCAAATTCCTCTGGACGTCCTCAAACTGTCCTATAAGAACTCCAAGCTAAGACACCAGAGAGTTAGAATTAAGTTATATGTAGGTGTGATAGCGTTTGCTGTCTTGTTGGTCAGATGTACTCTTGCCTGCTCATTTAGCTCAAGAGACACTGTGGTGAGTGACCATTAACTATCAACTACTCCCAACAATGTAATGAAGGGGTCACAAGCCTGTTCATCCACATAACAAATCACAGGATTGACAGGACCATTACAAATGTTTCAGATAGCGCGGATATGTTATCGATTACTTTTGAAGGAGAGTGATCCAATGCACGTAATTTGTGAAGAACAGATCCTATTAGACAGGTAGCTTTGACTTGCATTCTATCTTGCTGACCTCTTGCTCTTTGCTCTGTAGGTTTTGCAGAGCGGTGTTCAGGGCATCCTTGAGCTCCTGGGTGGGATCATCTGTGTCACGCTGGTAAAGATGCCTTGTCTCATCGACTTTAGACTGAAGGGCCGAGAGCTGAAGTCTGACAGCCATCTGTTGCTGCTCCAGTGCCTCTTTATCCTTACAGGGCACAAGACAATTTGTGTTTACAGCATTAAAACTGGCTTTTGGAGTAAGATTCTGTCAACTCTTACTTGTATGAGGTCCTGCTCTCTCTGATTGGCCTTGTAGAGCTCTTGTTCAAGGTGACTGACTGCTCGACTGCTCTCAGCGTTGCCAAGTAGGGCTTGTTCCAGCTCTCTTATTCGCCCGGCTAGCTTATCGATCTCTTCGTTGCGCTCTGCAAGATCACGCTGGGCTTTCTGATGGGCTGTGAGCAAGGAGGCATGGTTGTCCGTCTTATCTTTGATGAGTGTTTGTAGATTCTCCACCTGCAAACATTAGCCAGCACTATTATTAGAGGGAATGGTCTCATATTCTTCTAAAGCATAGAGGGATTTTGCACAGAGGTGATTAATTTAAGCCATAATAAGCTATTCTGGTACCACAGGCAGCCAACAATAACACGCAGCAATCAAAGGTCGGTTGCAACAGAAAGCCACGACAGAAAACAAGCTGAGGGAAATATGCTGAGGAAATGGACAGTGTTAAGACAGATGCTGACAGACACAAAGCATGCACGAGATGCTAGGAGCTATGAGGCACTATGACAGCTACAAATGCGTACCTGCAAAATCAAGTCCTCAAACTACAGCATTCCGTATGGTAAGGGGATAAACACAAGACAAAAGTCAGGCATTTTAGTTGACAATCAATGAATAAATAAATGCAACAACTGAAACTTCAAAGGGACTAGAAACCGAAGCTGTCCACAGGGTTGACTGAACGTTCGAGAATCCAGTTTCCTTTACAGAAGCATGACAGATTTCACATTTCCATCATATCAAATGTGGTGGAAAGCTTGTGCATGCTCTCAAAAATACATGGCAAATGCAAAATGCCTTTAGTATATGTCTATATCTGCAGAGTTATGTATGCGCAGTTAATATGCAGATGTGGCATCTCACCTTCTGCCCTTTACCATCCCCACCAGCTGACTGTTTGAGCTGAACCTCTAGTCGACGGATCTCCTGCTGGAACTCATCTCTCTCATGTTCACGTTCCACAGCCTGCTCCTATGTGCATAATGTAGAAAACTTGTGAACTTTTTGTTGTTTAAAACCAAAACTGGAAAGGTGCAACAATAAAAACAAGACATTTGTGATTTCATGGGGTATGAAAAAGAAGCTTTCCCCATGGGTCCTCTGAACCTGTGATACCGCACCTGTATAAATTGCCGGTTGTGTTTCAATTGTTTTTCGAGCGCTTGGACACGCTGATTGAGGTCTTCTGTTTGGGCGTTGTGCTGCATCTCAGTCTCCAATGCCTTCGTCTCTTGGTCCTCCATCTCTCTCTCCAGGTTTCTGAGGCGTAGCGACAGACAACTGTGGTCCTTCTCTGCCTGCCTCTGTACATCAAGCCTGTCTTGTGTCAAACGCTCCGTCTCTGCCAACAGAGCTTTAGAAGCAAGGATGAGGCAGTTTTATACGAGGGCAAATACACAGTGTTCGCAACACATGGTACAATGTCCGTCTCGCTTAGGGATACTCTTTAATCCAACTGCTATCTACCTTATGTCACAGCAAACCAAGAGTATCTGCTACACACCATTAACAGCAGTGTTAAAAACTGCAACTTCACACATCACAGCAAACAATTTCTGCGTTTAAAGTCCTTGCCACACGCTTGTACTGCAGACTGACCCACAAACCTGCATTGGGGTTTGAAATCCACCACTGGCCTATGATGAAAAGACAGATCTAAGCAGAGACATCATACATGTGTGATCAAGATCAGCACAAGTATCTTTGACCATTTTAGACATACATTTTCTCAACTTGTGAGTAAATCACTGTCTAGTTTTTTGTCACCACTAAGGCAAAAGTCTTTCTCAATCTGTATGCAATTCCTGCACCTCTCACCTTTCTCCCTTTCCCCCAAGCCCACAGAGAGTTGATCTCTCTGGCGAAGGAGAATCGTGTGCTCCTCACGGAGCTCCTGGTGCCTCAACCTCAGGTTCTCCAGCTCTGCAGAAATGTTTGGCATCTGTTGTAACTTTTCTTTGAGGCCTTCCAGCTCTGCGGCCAGCCTCTCCTCTTGCATCTCCTTCTGTTGCAGAGTTTCCTCGAGCACAGCTTTTTCAGCCAGAGAGCCTTGAAGTAACCCTGAACACACGACGAGAAGTCAAGCAACATCGAAGTGCTCATGAACAAGATACTAAAATCCCTCCACTGCGCCACAGGAGGTGGCTGTGCAGTACACTGTTCCTCAAATAATGGCTCAAATTCGAAAGCTATGTCCCTGTGAGAATAATCAACAATTTCAGAGCTAGAAACCAAAATGGAAGGTTTCTCACCCTCAGCCTTGTGGAATTCCAGCTGCAGTTGACTCTTCAGCTTTGCCTCCTGATCAAGATCCCCAAGCAGCTTGTTATATTCCTCAATAAGTTGGATAGACTCTGCTTTTCCTTGAGAGAACTTCTCCTCCAGAGACAGGTGGACAACATGTGTCTGTGCCAACTTGGAAAAACAGGATAAGATCATTATAGATCTAGGAATTATAACAAAACATCTAGGGACATTAACTTTCAAATCTTTGATTTGGGCAAAGTGAATGTTAGTTGTATGTCTATATGTACATTACCTGCGTGTTAGCTTGGTTAAGCAGCTCCAGTAAGGTGATAACTGCTTGGCGGAGCCTGCTACAGGCACTCAGGGCTGTCTCCTCTCCATCGGGACAGGTCTGTGTGTCTGAGAGGAGCAAACTCTCACATAGCTGTTGGGTCATCTCCAAGTCCTCTAATGAAAACTCTGAGATGCCTTTGGGAGAAAACAGACCAAAACTGGTTGGTGTTGTGCTGTCATGTCATTCTGACATGAGGTACTGTCCTATTTGTGTGCAAATATGAACAGAGGATTTGATGTGTGATTATACCTGATTCTTGAGCATCATTGTTCTTTGTTGCACTCTTCTGAATGCTTGCCTGGGGAGAGGTTTTGACTCTGGTGTTTAATCTTTGTCCTATGAGCTCCTCTATTGAAGAAGTGCTGTGTATCATCTCAACCAACGCTTTTCTCAGCTTATCATTAGTCTTTTGCAACTCAAGCCTAAGGGTAAAATATGCAGAAGTCACCAAACACGAATAAATAGCAATTTGCAGGCAAAATTATGTTAAACAGATGAGAAGAATTGACTTGCCTCTCCTTTTTTCCAGTCTGCAAATCATTTGTGAGCATTTTCAGAAGGTTTTCTCCCTCCTGACACTCCCGGTCTCTCCGTTGTACAAGAGAATTCAGAGTCTCCATCTCGGCACGTTTACCTTCCAATTCCCCTTGCAGGCAATGTATCTCTGCTTTCAGCTGAAGGGGGTAAGACACTGAGTGTTAAATATGAGCAAACACATGCGCGTCGCACTTTCCGCTGCCTATCCAATGCGATATCCATCCATACTCTACCAACTGCTGCCTCACAAAATACACGTGTGATCATTTTGCAACTAAGCAATGCTATTTCTTACCTTTCTTCAACAAGCTATAACACTGTGCTCCTGTCCTTTCTTCGTGTCTTCCCTCCCTTTTTCCCTCCCTGCTGCCGCCTCATGGGCCCTCCTATCATACATGTCTCCCACAGCCACCTGCCTCCACAAAACAATGCTGTTGCCCTGACAACACCACCCTTGCTTACCTCTCTCAAGTCTCTATTTGCCAAGTGCGCGTGCGTGTATGTGTGTGTGTGTGTGTATGTGTGTATCTGACTATGAAGCAACAGGCTGCACAGGTGCCATGGAAGCAATTATATACAAACGTGGACTGTTCATGCATTCTATTTCACCTCGGTTTGCTTCAAATTACAATGGAATATACACACAAATATGTACACACATCTGTTAAATCATTGAAATCCATCAGATCAGATGTGGCGAGAAGACTACATATTGTAGGGATTGCTTGTAAATGATTAACAAGATTCATTTCTAGATGGCCAGCAAAACTCTCTACCGCAAACAGAAAACAATGTGATAAAGAAAGAAAAAGAACAAAAGGGTGAGCACATGTGCACCCGAATGCTTGGTGAATATTATGGGATTATAGATTACGCAAAAAAAAAAAAAAAACTCAGCCTCAACAGATTAGCATGATAATACATTCAAAATCTCTGGTGAGAAATCCATCAGGAAGCAATTTTTTGAGCCTAGGTATCTTTTTTCTTTGTTCTAATACTTTTCCCCACCTCCCTAGTTTTAAGTTGCAAACCTGAATTTACGTTGATCTCTGTCTTGTTTGACCCTTGGGGGTCACAGATCCAGAAACGTTTCATTGAAAATTAATCATTAAATTTGCCATGTTGTCACAATGGTGTAATGAAGTGTGCAAAATGCGTGAGTGCACGCGTGCTGGCAGTACCTTGGCCACCACTGTGTCTAGTTGCTGGAGCTTGTCAGTGAGTTGGTTCATTTTGTATGTGTAGCTGCGCTCCCTCTCCTCCTGTTCCGATAGCAAGTTGCGCCTTAGTTCCTCAAGTTTCGAGTCCTTCAGCTCCTCAGATTCCTTCTACAATTGCAGGAGTATAAATGTGTTATGAATCCCAAATGATCACTTAAACATCTTACTCTCATTATTTGAGCTTTTATCGGATGGCTGAGCATGGCGTTGATTTAAAAATAATTAAAACAACAATTAAAAATACTTCAACACAGACAGCTCGCGTGCATGCGACAAGTCTGCTCTTCACTTGGCGAGACGGGGGGAAAAAAGGGAGAGCAAAACATGCGTAAACACGCCGAGATTATGCACACACCAGCTTTCAATGTAGCACTTGCTAGAAAGACAACACTATAATAATGTGACAGATGGCAGTGCCGCAACATATCCAGCTCTAAATCTCATCTGTTACATAAAGAGTTTGGAATCAACAGTACGGCTAGAATGACCACTCAACGGCAAAATAAGTCGACAGATAATTCAGTGGTTGATGGGTCGGCTTTGACGTTTCGAACCTACAACGATGTGGTTTTTACGAGGTAGCATTGAGGTGCCCAACACATGTGAATAAACAAACACATATTCTATTTTAAATATTTCCTAATGAGTAGTTACATTGGACATTTAGTCACATTTAGTCTTCATTTATACTATAATTGCAATTTATGTCAGGCACTTTGAGGGCAACAGCTATGCTGATGTGGCCCTTGGTGCAAATGAGTTTGACACCCCTGGTATGGAGAATGGCTTACGGTAGTTTAATAATTGTAGTATATTCCAGTTGTAGAGCAGCGAATAGTTTGTCAAATGAAAGAATTGTTTTTGTGCAGTTCATAATCTGACAAGTCAATTAGTTGTGAAAATAGCTGATAACTAGTCTACTACTGATAGTCATTAGTTGCAGCTGTTTCCGACACATGCACTTCAATAATAACCACAAATATTGAAGCACAGTTCTTATACCGAAATCCCTAAGCGTACACACGGGCAAACTTGACTTGGCCCATGTATGATTTTACTTCTGTATTGCCTCACTTACCCTCAGTTGATTAATTCTATCCTGCATCTTCTGCTCAGATTGGAGTTTGAGGAGCTCAACCTCTTCGTTGAAGTGTTGACGTTGCCTTGAGGCCTCCTCCTCAAGTTCCCTGCGACATGCCTCCAACTCTCTGGCAGAGATGGCCCTCAATTCCTGCGTCAGGGCAGATGTTACACTTCCTTCTATCTCTTTACAAGTAATTACAGCTCTAAACAAATAAAACAATTTGTCTATCTTCTAAAGACAACAAAAATAAGCGATTGACGTTGACAGTGTATTCCCTTTGGCACAAATCAACAAGAACCTATGACTAATGTTTAGCAATAATCCACCTTTTGAGGTAGACGCAAAAAGGGGAATAATGATCGCTGGGGATGTCCTGATCAGATATTGTTATCTGAAATTGGTCAGATTTCAGCCACAAAATGAGGATCGGACTTTATCGAACTGGATGTAAAATCTCTAGTATTAGCACTCCTACACTAGCAGTCCATTCCATTAGTCCGCTCCAGCACTTCAGTCCGCTCCACAACTTACATCCTGTAGCACCTGTATCCTGCATGCAGAGCCCTCGTGATCACAACAAAAGCGTGTGCTAACAAAGTGGCAAGAAGTAGGAGTCATGTCATCTGTGTGGCAATATTTTTCGCTAAATTCCAAAAAAAGACAGTGCAGTTGAGTGCAAATCTTGTTATGCACAAGTTTCCAATGGTGGCACAGATCAGGGCGGGTTTTATACGACCAACCTCGACGCACATTTGAAGCAGCATCACAAAAAACTGTACTTGATATCGGCAAATACCCATGGCTGCGATATCGGTATCGTAACTGCAGTGAATAAGTTGTAGTGGGACACCCCTACTGATCGCTCTTGCATAATACACACCTGCAATTGTTCTTGGTGGTTTCTCAAGAGCAGCTCTTTATCATTATTGTAGGAATTTGACAGGTCCTCAAGAACAATGCCATGTTGATTTTCCAGCTCTAAAACCTGGGGAGAAAGACGAAATGGCAAATCAAACTCAACATTATCCAATTAATGAAACTGCAGTTGCAGTTGCAGTCAGTACCTGCTTTTTGAGGGCCTCCAGAGCTCTGCAGTGTTCAACATCCAAGGCCTCCTTCTGTGCAGCCATCTCTGTCTGCAAAAGAGCAATTGCTCTCAAGGTTAGGAGACCCATTCTCTCCGATAAATACACACCTCTACATCATATTGCAATGGTCAATTTGCAGGCCTTTTCTCTCTCACCTTGTGGACTTGGCTGAGCTCAGTCGCCATGGCACTAAACTTCTCCATATGCAGGTGAGCCAACTCTTTCCTGAGGTCTTCTTTCATGGATATCAGCTCAGCACGGTGCTGTTCCATTTTCTGATTGTACTCCACTCTCTTGCGATTCAAATCTTCACAATATCTATTGTCAAGCTCCACCATATCTTCACGGAGTTTCTGTGGAGCACAGACAACATGGTGATGCATCATGTTTGTCGGGCATAAAACAAAAGATTTGAACTACAAAACTAGCGCAATTTCCACTTACTTGTATTTCCCTCAAATACGTGGCCTCCAAAGTATCCATATTACCCAGCATTCTCCGTTCTAGCTCATCCCTGTCTTCCTGGTGTTTGCGTTCCAACTCTGCTTCTTGAGCCTCAAGATGAGCCTGATTGGTCTCCTGAAGGACAGCTTCCAGACTATCAAGATCGGCCCTTCGTTTGGAGTCTAGGGCTGCTTCCAAGGCGACAAGCTCGGCCTTGTGCTTGGATTTGAGCTCATCGGTGAGAGCTACGAGCTGATCTCTGTGCCTGGCATTCAGTGACTCCAGTTGCGCCTTGTGTTTGCCATTCAGCGTGTCCAGCTCTTGGGAATGTTTGCTCAACAGCGACGATTTTTGACGCTCAAGTTCATCTTGATGCGTTTTCTTCAGCTCGGTCTGAAATTTCTCCTCTCTACGGGCCAAACAATGCTCCAACTCTGTCTTTTCTTCTTGCAACCTAGACCACATATCGTATTACAACAACATTCAAAAATCTCAGCAACGAAAACGTTCCACGCACTATGAGGCGGAAGCTGTGTCATGAAATTCACTTGGGAGCATAGTCCTCTTACCTCTTGTAGGCCTCTTGCAACAGCTCTTCACTACGCTCCTTGATTTTAATGGTAAGGTCCTTGAGTTCCGCTGTCATGCAAATCTTTGCTCTCTGCTGGTCACTATCATACTGCTCCTCCCGTCTCTGCTTCAATATTAACTCCTGGGCACCTGTGGGACGTAAAGGAATGTTGGACAACGAGGAGCTGATCCGATTCAAGTGCTCACTACGAGGTATACAGCTGTAAGTTATAAAAAAACGTGATATTATCACTGGCTCAAATTCTGAGAAGTATACAAATTTCCACTTACTTTCATCAACATAAGCCTGTAAGGAGGTCGATTTCTTCCTCTCTTCCAGGAGTTGCATTTCAAGAGCTTTTAGCCTCTCCATCATTTCTTTTTCCTGCTCTTCTTTCTGGGCAGAGATCTGAGCCTCATACTTCTCTTGAAGTTCCCGCCTCAAACTGTGCACCTCATCGGCCTCAAGTCCTCTCTCCTCCTCTCTCTTTGCAGTACAAATTTGCATCATCTCAGTAACCTCCAGCTAGGTGAGTTGACAGGTGCAAATGAAGAGATTACAAAATCCAGTATCTTAAATTTAAGACTATTTGTAGAATCGGAGGATGAGTATATGATCTGTTTTCAATTGTTTTGTGGGTGTTGAATGAATACATCGAAGTTTATTACCTGCTGTGTTTTCTCTGTTTTTGCCTCATACTGTTGATCCAAAGCAGTCAGTTTGCTCTCCAAAGTGTAGATGATTATCGTTTGTGACTGCAGCTCTTCAATTAGAGACCATGTCCTCTGTTCAACCTCCACCTGATAAACAAGTATTCCTCAGTGACAGTAAATATGTGTTTAGGCGATCCATGTGACGCACAAACTTTAGAGTAAAACACTAACCTCAATCTGTTGTGTTGCTTCCAGGTGGACTCGCGTCAGTTCTGGGAAAAAAATATTTGTTTCTTTTCAATAATCTCATCATAACAAATAATACTGAGTTTCATTCATATGCATTTTGAAATATGAAACCTCTGAGATGGCTTTCAGAAAGTCTGGCTCTTAGCTGCTCCTGTTCCAGGGCATGACGAGATTTCATCTGCTGAAGCTCTTCATAATAATGATTTGCAAGGTCTGACCGCACCTAATGCAAAATAAAATGCATGGTATAAAGGTAAATCAAAGGGCAACATTTGTCCTTGAGGACATCTGAATGTTTATTTCTTCATATTTCTTCATATCAGTGTCTTGCCTGAAGCAGCTCTTCTTGAAAGGAAGAAGACATAGAGGAGCGTAGGCTAGCTACTTCAACTTGGTGTTTCACCTGGAGTTTCTGGTGTAAAGTGTCAAGCTCTTGCTGTGAAAAACATACAGATACACTAAAGTTTCCACATGAATTCAACACATCTTGAAAATGTGCATATTTCAAAACAGTTGAAAATATAAAGGTGAGCACGTACCTTGTGTTTCTCCTCTTTCAGTACATCGTGTTCCACCTCTGCCTGACTTTCAGATATAGAGCTAAAAAGAAATCAAAAGGAGCTCACAATGGCACACGTGTTTGCAGAAAATGTATGCAATATTGCACAAATCATGAGCATACCTGGTATCTGCAGTTTTTAGCACTGAATCCTCCAGTGCACCTTCTACCAGCCTCAACTGTAGGAGAACTATTTCTTCTCGATAGCTTTCCTCAGTTGCCCGTAACCTCTGTTCAAAGTATCTTAAGACACGAAAATGTAATGAGGGGGATTTATCAAAGTCTTATTTCAACAAAGAGGATTATGGGAAATCTTGCTAAGCTAGAGGTGCCAAATATTCTACATTTGTACTAACTAAATAAACGAACAGACGACAACCCATGTGTGCACGCATATGTTTCTTCTGAGCTTCCATACCTCCTCAAACTTTCTAGCTCAGCCTCGTTCTGCTCTTCAATTTCCTTTCTTTGTTCATTAAATTCTGTCTTGAGGCGCTCGATGTCTTCGACCCGGGACGAGCGAGCCAGAAGCTGCTCCTTCAGCTCTGAAAAGACAGAATTTAACAGAATCAACGAAAAATGAATCATCGAGAGATGGGTGAAGTGAATAACAGAACAATTTAGAGATTACTTAATAAAGACAACTTTGGTAAAACGCATGTTAACATATTACATATACCTTTTCAGAGGTACAACAAAATACAGGGGGTGCTGTAAATTCTATACAAACAAAGTCACTGAAAAAACACAAAAGCACTTAGATGGGACACAGGTTTCTGTTGAACAACCTCCAAGCTCTTGGCGACTTGCTCTCATGCTCTCCAGCTGATTCCACAACTGGCTGACTTCTTGTTGTGAGGTCTGTTTCAGCTTTTCCTTCTCCTCCTGTTCACGCAACACCTATTTCCCAAAGCATAAAGACAGCTGAAACAGTCTGCTCATTTCTCTGTATGATTTGTGAGGAATTTATAAACATGAACCCTTTTTATTGAATTCTGAGAAATACAGGCAGATCAACTGTGATGTGACACTTCTATGTTTTCATTGGCGCAAGTTATCATCCATGTTGCAATATCAACTGAATTGTAGTTGTCTTGACTGAATGATCCAAGGAGAGAAAGATGTACTCCTATCTTAAAATGAAATCTATATTTTGTGCCTCAGCTAGCTGTATAATCTTACCTCTTGTTGCAGGCGCCTCTCTTTCTCCTGTAGGTGGCGCATTTGTTCCTCTTTTTGCTCTACGACAGCTAAGTCACAATTGCAAAGCCATCGTCATTGGCGAATGAGAAATACTTCAGAGTATTATTTGCCATAGATACGGTCAGAAACTACCTCAATATCAGAATGAAATCAAGAGTTGGGCTGGAAGGTGCGACTTACATGCGGCGGCATCTCTGGCTGCAATGGCTTCTTCCAGCTTCTGCTCCAGTTTCTGCATGTTGTCTTTAAGAGATGGAAGTTCCGAACACGTCTGACACAGAGGTGTCTGCATTTGGGGTTTGGAGGAAAACGTAAGCGAGAACACAATGGAAAGTAAATACATTTATGATTAAAGCATGGATTATCATGTAAAAAAACAAGTGTAAGAAACCACAATAACATCAGTGCATTTAGGTTGTAAGTTGAGTTTTCACCTGCATGTCCTCGGCCTTATCATGGTGGTCATTGTCCTCTTGAGTAATACAATTCTCCCACGGTGGCTGCAGCTTGTCTGACCACAAACAAACGACACAAAAGAGGATGATCAACATCAACAACAAGCAATTTTCAGGTTAGATTTGTCAGTGTGTGCTACTTTTCAACAGAGAGGTCTCTGTGGATTAAGGATGAGTCATCACACAGTCCAGAGCAGCCATGAGGCACAAGTGAAAAGGGACAAATCCACCGACCGCCCCCCCGATTCCTCTGCCCTGCAAAATAACCTCACCAATGTCATGCTGATGTAGTTTCCTCTGTTGCTCTTGGCACTGCTCTTTAGTGGAATCCAAATCCAACTTTTGCTTAGCCAGCAGAGGTGCATTTTCCAGGGCCGAATTTTCCTTCATAGATTTCTGCAACTGAGTAGCAACTAACAACTCCTTGCTGTTGGCCTGGGAGATGTCCAGCTACATGTGGAGGGAAGGCATGCATCAATTTCGGACTTCAAAAGTGTCTAAATAATACTATCATGTCTTCTAAAAAGACATAGTAGTACAAAAAAAATTGATTGCTCGTTTCCTTGTACCAGGGTTTGCTGCAATTCAGCTTGGTGGGCAGCTTCCATGCTCTCCCTCAGTTGACAGATCTCTTCATTGTGCTTGTTGTTAAGCTCCGACACCATCTTCTCATAGTCACGCTCGGTCACCTGTAAGACAAAGATTATGGAGAATAGGAAACAGGAAAAGAGTGAAGTATACAATACAAAAATACTACTGATATATGTGGTTTGACAGCGTTAGTCAATATTACGCAACAACCATTTGGGGATAACTTTGATACCTGTTTAATTAAGGTGATCTGTCTCTTTTGTTCCTCCTCTGAAGACCTCCTCTGTTGTGACAGCTCGATCTTCAAGCAGGCATCCATCTTAGAAATCTTAAGAAAATTGCAAATGACGACTCGTCCATTTCAGTAATGATTACAGATATTAACACCTACTCAGCAATAGGGGAACAAATTAAGATCATCCATCTACAAAAGGTGTTGATAACTAGGTCAATCAAATGTTAACAGTTAGATTAATTTCTTCATATTCAACTGTTTAATTGGATTTTTCATTGTATTTGGTTCTCTGTGTTTTTAGTACATCCTACCTCTTGTTGATGTTTTTCTAAAAGATCTTTGATCTCCTGTTGGTGAACCCTCTTGAGATTCTCTGTCTCGTACTCCACGGCCTGAGCCTGCTTTTCCAGCAGCGCCCTCACATCCTCCTGTCTCTCCCTTCGCTGCTCCTCTAAAAGGTGCACCACCTCAAGGAGCTCTTTATTCTTCTCCTGTCGCTCTAGCTCCCATTTCTCCCTCTCTTCAACAAACTGTGAAATTGTTTCAGAACAAGTCAAACACTCAGGAGTAGCAAACCAAACGTTTTAGCAACAAATTGTTCCCAAATTTGTATTTCTCACCTCATCATCTTTGGTCTTAAGTAAGTTCTCAAACTGTTCAAGCTCCTCGGCTAGAACCTGCTCCATTCTTTTAATCTGTCCAGCCATCTCCTCCTCTTTTCTCTTGTGCGCCTCCAGCTCCTGCACTCTCTGGGCATGGCTCTCCTCCAGGTTACAGACATTTTGCTTTAGACAGATGAGTCGTGACTCAAACTCACTCCTTTCATTCTCAGCCCTGTCTAGGTTGACTTGGTTCTTGTCCAGCTGTTCACACAGTCTTTCCACCTCTGCTTGGACACTTAGGACCTTTGCATGTTCTTTGTCAATGTCCTTCAGAGCCTTATCCAGCTCCATGGTCCTTTGGTCAAGTAAGGTTACTGTAGACTTATGTCTGACTTTAGTTTCCGCAATCTCTGAGGAGAGCTGGTCACATCGGGCCTTGAGATAGAAAAAAGATTGGAAAAAATATTTATCTCGCTAGGACACTTTGCAAGATCAAGTTTTTGTTGTGTAAAAAAAAATAAGTACATATTTTGCAAAACATGCTGTTCAGGGGGGACAATGACTGATTGACGTGTGAGGACAAAGGCAATGTAACTACGAATTTAAGATTATTAAGGGAATACCATTTTTCCAACTAACAAGAACGTAGAGACCTAAGATTCCTACCAACCTGTAAAGCTTGTAGGTGGTTGTCCTCAGTGCATTTTTTGCCCTTTTCATCTGAATCTCCGTTATGGGTCCTCACAAACTCTGGCTCCAGCTCCCCAACCGTCCCGGGTTGAGAAGATTCCACATTGAGAAGCGAAGAAGGTACTTCTTCATCTCTCAACATTGCCTCATTGTCTTTTTCTCGCTGTTTTAATGAGGCACTTAGTTTTTTCTTGAGTTCCTGTTCTTCATTGGCTTTTATGTTCAACTCCTCAGTGAGGCACCTCCTCTTCTCCTTTTCGTCCTCAAGATCCCATAGGGCTTGCTTGAGGTCCTCGGAGACTTGAGCCCACCTGACAACACAATTTACTTTAGATGTTATATCTTGTAATGTTCTGTATCGACAGGCAAAAACTAATAAAATATATTATTTACAGTACATCATGAGGTTTTTATGAATTGAAAAGGTTCCAAAAATGCTCAAAAGTACTGTCCTTCAACATCAAGTTGAACAACTTCAGAGAAAAAAAACATTTAATTCATATAACTGAATTAAGTCGATCATTTGCCCACTTTGGAGTCATTACCTGCTCCTGGCTTCTTCCAGTTCTGCAGCACTTTTAGTTATTTCTTCTGTTAAAACATTTAAATCTCTGTCTCTCAGTGCAAGCTCTTCTTGGAGTTCAGCACACTGCTGATTAAGAAGCTCTTTTTCCAAATCTGGGTCCTCCGAATGCTGCTCTGACGTGTCACTACTTGTCTGCTGGCTTGGAGACAAATGAATAAAAATTGGAGATGGACAACGAGGACTTGGGTCATTAGCCTCAGGAATGCCAGAGGTACACTGTGGACCACTGATGCTGTAGATGTCATCTTCACAGGGAGAGTGCGAGAGTGATGAGTCGGCCTGGTCGCCAAATACTTCACTGTTCCACTCGAAACTGGAGATAAAGAAGAGATGAATGAAAAAATTCAACAAAACATCCCCCTTTTTTTTTTTTTTTTAAACAAACGTGAAAAGGATTACATTGATGTTGAAATACAATGACTCAACACCACAGCAACTGCTGCAGACCACGTGCATTCACAGGCATATAGCACTTCACTGACCTGCAGTTTGTAGAGTTCTCCAGCAGCCTGCATTGCTCAAAGCTTTCATTGGCCTCTGAGGACTGTGCATGTTGAGCAGAGCACAAGTAACGCTCCATCAGGATGTCACCGTTACCAGATAAAGATACATTTAAACTGTGCTGATCAGGTCCAGTTTCCAAGTTGGTTTCATCTATGCCGATGCTGACGTCACAGCTAAACTCAGCTTTTGCTTGGTTATGCCTGTTTTTAGAAGCTTTCAGATTCTTGATCTCTTCCTCTTTGTGCATTAGCTCCCTTTCACTCTCCTGCAACAGCTGCGTAATTCTCTCAACCTCATCTTTGTGCTCCTCTTTTAGCCTCCTCATCTGTTCCCTATGCGATTGCTTTTCTCTCTCGAAACTGTGAAGCTGGAGGACAAAAGAGGATATCTCCTCCGAGAGCCTCCTTTCTGTCTCGTCCTTCTCTTGCAGCTGATTCTTCAGTTCCTGCACCTCTCTGTCCAACCTCTCCTTCTCCTCTGTGTACTGCTGCACTTCAAGCATTTTATCCTGGTATTGGACCAAATCAGGGTGGAGGTCCTGGAATTGTGCCCGTCTTTGTTTCTGTTCATCCCTCTGGCTTTGTTTCTGCTCCTCCAGTAGCAATACTACATACTGATGATCTTCTCTCTCCTTTGCAAGCTCAGCACACACACGCACATTCTTGCTTTTTTCTTCTTCTAGCTCAGTCCTCAGGTTTCGGATGATGACGTCCGTCTCTGTGTCACTGTCACTGCTACTGTCAGTGTTGACGCCAACCACTCCAAATGACATGGAAGAAAGTCCCGTTCGGCCTGGTTTATCAGATAGCGCTGTATGTTGGAGGTCTACATCTTCAGACGACTCGCCAGGCTGCAAGGGGTCTGGTGGGGTATTTTGCACTTCAACTCTTGATTGCTGTTTGATCCTTAGAAACTCTACGCTCGTCTGAGAAAGACAATTCACACACAGTGAGGATGATAAGCAAAATTCTGATGATAATGTAAGCCATTTTCCTTACCTGCTGGAGCTGTCTCTGCAGGGCCTGAATCTGACCGGCAAGGGACTGAGTCTCCAGCTGGAACTGGTCTCTGCTGGCATGAGCTTCTTGAAGGTTGGAACTTAGGCGGGCAATTATCTCATTACGTTTCTCCACAGCCCGCTGTAATTGCTGTAAAAATTAAAGCATACAAGTGAGTTTAAAGATGGAGAGTGATGCCAGTGGATTGGTAATCAGAGTGAAACAGGGCAGGCTTGTCATGTGAAGCAAGTGGACGCACACAAAAAAAATAAAAAAATATGAGAGAAAGTGGCAGAGCATCTCATATATTAGGGATTTGTCTTTTGAATATGTTTCAGACTTATTTCTTTGAAATTCTAGTGGATATTGTTGAGAAACTAGGTTGCTTTGACAGGTCAGTGCAACAAAAAGACATCCACAGGAATTATTCAAATTCACTCTTTGAATGAGTTTGTGACGCATTCATGTGAAGCATGCATATTAAGTGTGCTTTGCATGCAGGAAATCAGTATTTGTACTAGGGTGAGTTCCGCCCCTTTTTTATTTAAACCTTTTAGATTAAGGCAGATAAAGAGATGGAATCAGTATATTACATGCACCACAGAGAATGAAATACTACGTCCATAAAAAACAAAACAACAATTGATCTCTGTATGTAATGTGTCACTAACTAGACCTTAAGCTGTTCTTTGCCAGTGAGTGCAATGAGATCCTCTTCTGTCAGCTCTTTGTCAGGTGCCAAGCTTTGCTCTGGGCTTGGGCACGTGGGCGGGGGGTTGTTCTCTTCTCCCTTGTGACGGACCACAGAGTTTTGCATGTGCTGGATAAACAAAACAAAAATACCCAGAATTAGAATTTGCCTGTGTGTGATAACATCTAAAGAGAAATATCAAAATTCGCTCTGAGAGAACACTTTTTTCTATGCATCTGATGTGATCGATGAACCCTGATTCGAGATGAGGCAAAAGATGGTGCCACAGATGATCCTTGTCAAGTTGCTATGACAACATGCCCTTCAGGAAAACTGATGGTTACTGACCTATTTCTCTGATGTATGATTACTGAGAAGGGGGCATGTACCCCTTATTGAGTCAAGGACAATGAAAAAAATGAAAAGGCATAGGATTTGTCCCGTGTGGCAACACATGAACATAATTATTTCATTGTATTGCATCAGCAATGGCATGTGTGGCATGTTACACAAATCTGTGTTGTCACAACTACTTACTGCATCTAGTGAGGCAGTTCACATCAAGTCCACATAAGTGGCATGCAAAATTTCCTTGATGTATTTTGAGGCATTATCGGTAAGCTGCTGGGAATGCCATTATGTACCTCATGGTTGGTGTTGCGGTTCAGGTTTGCGTCACTGGCTGATGGAGGGGCTGCTTCTACGTGACAGTCTTGCGTCGAGCAGTCATTCTGAGAGTCAGTCTGGCCCTTCCCCTTCTCTTTCTTCTTTTTCGCCGGCCCCGCACTGTCACTTTTTGCCCGCTTCTGTCTGAAGCTAGCAAGCTGCGCAGGAATGACAGTGAGAGGTAAACGGACACATAGGTCAGGACTACAGAGCACCACCAAACTGTCAGCATGGCGCAGCTCAAGGATCAGTGGTGGAATGGCATTTTTGAGGTAAGAGATGAAAAAGTGAAGGCGTGAAATAGGTCAGTAGTCAAATCCCAAAGCATAACCATCACTCCCATGCACACATATGGCAATGATTTCCCCAAGTGTGTAAAAGAAAAATTATTCAAATGCATCCAAGTAAAATCATCACAAGAAGGCAGTGCCGATTGAAATAGGAAATCCCAAATCATAAAAGGCAGCAAGTTTAGACTCTGAGGTCATGGAGATGATGTCTTGAAGTATTTTCCATGCTCTGGGCGAGCAATTCAAATGAGGCAGTAGAAAAATCCACTTCGGGCAATATTTAGATAAGGAATAGGTCGAATGCAATTGAGAAAAAACAACTCTTCACCACTGAAGAAAATCTGGAAAATTAGCAGAATTTTAAGATGACTAGACTTGTTGCTTCTTGCCTTATCTACAAAAGACTACCCCCCCACCCCCCTCAGTTAGTCAGGCCAGCTTGTCAGTAAGAAGCGTAGACCAGGTAATCCATGAGGTGCAGAGTTCTTCATTGATAAATCGTTGAATTCCTCTCACGCTGCCTCTCCGATCTCCACATTGTTCTCCATCGAAGCACTGCACTTTCATGTGGATGTAAATTTTCTAATCAGTTAAATCCACAAACTTTGGATGGAGGATGGCAAACGTCAGCACAGTAGAAAGAGGTTGGATAGTGGGAGACACATTCACAGTGAGAAGGAGGAGGAGGAGGCAGTGCTTTGTGTGTCCAGCAGCATCAAGATGCGGGTGCGTACAACTCAAATTTGAGCTCACTGAGCCCGTGGGGATTCACTTGTTGCACTGTCACATGAGTCACATAAACAGATGAAAACAAGGTTTACTAAATGACTGTGCCTCTTTCATGTCTTACCAGTATAAGATTTCAGTGAACATCATCTTGAGCACTCGTATCCATAACGTTTCTCACCATATCCAGTCTAAGCCTCACCCTCGCTACCTTCACAATGCCTTAGACATCCTCAGCTCCCATCGAAACACACTACCTTGTTTGCAGTGTATCATTACCACACTATCATCGCTTAAGCTACCTCCACACCGAACACTGACATTGTTTGTCAAATGATGTCGACACCATCACTGGTTACAGAAGGGAGATCAATACCATTGTGCACGTGATCTGTCCATCCATGCAATTCATTCAGTGCGGAATTATTACATACATAACGGATCCTAACAGCTAAGGTACACGATGGCACTGCATCACCATAGCAACATTGACAGGGATTCAGCCCCTCACTGGTCGACCTCTTCCAATTATTAGGCACATTGCACCACCTAGTGGCCTGAGGGCATTACAACAGTCAAGGTGCATTACCTGCAAGACGTAACTGATATATATTCAGGTTTGAACTAATCATACCTGAGTGGAGAGCGACTTTGATGCCATATAAAACTGAATTTTCCTATGGGGCAGCAACTGCAATGTATCTCAGAAACTGAGGAAAAGGCTACTATATGCTCCCAAGAAAACAAAGAGAAACGGAAATCACAGGTAGGAGTCCAAACAGCCCTGTTACCATAAACTCAAACATCTCTGCCAGTCACCTGTTTTTAATACTTACCGACTGGCAATGCGGCACGCGAGTTGATTTCTGTCACAAGGATATCAATGATCAGTGGGATTATTTTGTGATAAAAGTGTACTGCCAGACAATAAAAAAAAACAAATAAATAGAAATGTGCGAATGCTTTAGCAGAGGGCTGAAGAGCTACGATTTATAAGTGTTATGTACAAGTTTTGTGACAGAGCCTCTGCAACAACGGCGATGGTTTTAGACTCAATGGTGTGGGTGGTGACATAATTTCCGAAGAATCACCTACATTTGACAAGCAACACAACTATCGGATGATCAATCAGCGGCAAGGCATTTCACTGACAACTACAGCGTGAGGAAAGAGCGCCAACATTTTTGTCGTTGCTTGCAAAGAGCTTTTAACACTCGCTTATCCGATGTCCGAAACTGTTCAACTTATTTTACATGATGCCAAATACCATCCCGTGTCGGTGGCTATTAAACTATTCGTGGAAATAGCTAGTGTAGCTCGCCGCAAGTTACGTCCATGCTATTGAGGGCAGCGGTTGTATGCATGCATCCCTGCAAAAGGAGCGATTGTTTGCAAGTTACATCGTTTCCACCCGAGGACCAAGCAACGCGACACAAAATGGACAATAGTGTGGTGCGGCAGGTAAACTTAGAAGCATACATTAGATCCCACAATAGGGTTAGCTAACTACCGACTAGCCTATTCAATAGTAGCAACACACCTTAGCTCTTCCAGCCTTTAATTTCCTCTGCCGTTCATCTTCATCCATTTCTTACTCCAAATAAAACCATTAAAATTTTGGGACGGTTGTCGAATATCGTCTTTATAAAATGTCTCGAAAAGTTGATTAAGGACCTGTGAGTTCCTTGGGGACAAGACTGTCAACAGACAACATTCAATATGGCCGCCAAGTCGTTTCAAGTCCGCCCTTAACGAGTTTTCCCTGGCAAACAGACCAATCGCGTCACCACCTGCTAGATTTTCACCCAATAATCTCTCCGCATGTTAAATATGTGAAGGTTATCGCTTCCTGGTATCCCACCCACTTCGAATCGTCACAGCTTTGTCACTTCAACCAATGAAATGGCTGATCAGAGGGCTAAAACTTTGATTGACAGTCTGTTTAACGAATGAACGTAGTCAAGGAGAGTGCCGCCATTCTACTGTTTTGAAAGTATAATGACCAACCTCCCAGGGAGGTTCACAACCTATCGGGTAGAACTCCAGTGGTAGCGTTCCAAATCTTACCTGGCGGACTGGATAATGTGGATTACTTTGCCGGTTACATCCAAAACAGGAAAGAGATAGACACTTGATTCACTGAATGTTCCGTGAGGCCTCTTCCCCCTGTTCAATTCAATTAAATTCAGTTTATTTCAATGCAGTGCAATGCAATTCTATTCAATTTTATTTGTATAGCGCCAAATTACCGCAGAAGTTATGCTTCATTCCAGGCTACCCATAACCCATTTACCAGGTAAAAGTGGGCGGGGCTATAGCCAAACCTGTGAATTCACACCTGTGAACTCGATTTTACCCAACGTACTCCATCTTTCTCGTTCGACGTCACGCAGTGTATTTTTTGTACACAAAAGTGATGGTTCAATAGCAGACGGTGGTGCCTGGAACGGTTTGAAGTTGTGACTCGTGACTTTGAAGTAGTAATTCACAGGTTCAATTCCCTGCTGGAACGCAGCATAATCTCAAGTCGCTACCATGTTATACCAAAACGCCTCATCATGTCCCCTCCCCATGTCATACGCTGCATGACACGCCTCATGTCACGAATCATCATGAAGTTTTGACATCATGTTATGTCATGATGACATGTTATGACCTCATATCCCGCCTAATTGTGATGTTATGACATGCTTCATGTCACACCTTCCAGGATATGACATCATCATGTTATACCCTGTTGCCATGACATCATCATGTCATACCCTGTTGTCATGACATCATCATGTCATATCCTGCTCCAGGGTATGGCATGATGAGGTCACTACACGTGGAAAAACAAATGTGGCACTAATTCCGATCAATTCAGTCTTCAACTTCATGACCTCATGGAGAGTTTCTGTATGGACATGTGAAGATGTTGCATCCCTTGTCCGATTACTGTGATAGCTTTTGCTTTTGTTCGTTGCATCATCTTTTAGGTGATATGTAACACAATAACATTAATTTGACTTTTCGGTCTATGTCACAAGCACAAACTGTTGTGGTCAAAGAATCTAATCAATTAAGGTGTGACTGTAATTAAATTCAGAAAACATCACATTTATTGAACGTCTTCCCACTGATGACATGTTTTCAGAATTGAGTTGCCGTACCGTATGCATTAAGTAGTCACTAAAGTGATTGAGTGGTACAATGAACCACCAAAATCTATTATGTGTACTCCTTTTGCCCTATGCTAAGGTATACAGTCATTGAAATTTAGATAGGAAACACTAAATAAAACTAGAAAGTTAAAGGTTATAGTGAACCTCAAAGACTCACAACACCAAACAGTTTTTTCAAGTTGTGTAAAAACAGTTCAACATTTAAATGGTTCGTGTGTACCATTTTTGTCTTCTTCGCTGATGGATTGTCATTGGATGATGGGTTCTTATTTTTATTTTGCCATACTTAATTGAACGAAAGCATCGTGGCTTCACATCAAAATGATTGCACAGCACAAAATGCAACACCCTCTCAACTAAATTGACATGCTGCAAAATAAAACAGGAACCTCAATTAAGACACCAGTTTCTGAGATCTGTAGATTGTCAAAAGGTCAAAATCTGCCAGACGACAAGAGAGCACACATGGTCAATAGACTGCTGGACACATAATAATACAAATAACTGCATTAAGAACTGAATGCCCTGCCGAGCTGAGCCACAGAGCATACAAGTCATGTTTACGTCCACTTATCTGTGCAATTAGAAGTCGTTAGGCAACACCAACACACACACCTTCCCAATAGCATTTGTACCATTATAGCATTGAGCAATATTGATGGAGCAGTAGATTCAGCAACCTTGACAATCTTGAAAATTATGGAACTGAGCAGATGTACGCGGCTAAGTCAAAAAGGCAATCCATCCCCAGGCAGTGTGTCCATCTCTGCATCGCCGGCCGGCGCACAGCATCCGCCCTCTCTCTGTGTCATCGAGTCCCAGCCTGGATAGTGTTGCCCTCATGAATCTGTGCTTACGAATAGATGGACCAGTAGATGATATTAAAGAGGATGTACGCTCCAGGAAAAACCACTCGTGAGTATTTGTCTATGGCATGGGTGTCAATCCAAATGTTCACGTAGCCCCTGGATGATTTTACTTGTCTGGCGATCTGTGGGTCATTCAGTGCCACCTGGGCTAAGATTCGCTCCTGGCGTCCGTCACTCTCTGGCATCCCATAATTTCCTGTATTGTTGATATCCATGGAACCATAGCCTGTGATGTGCGGGTCGATCATCATCTCGTCTGGGTTGCCAATACCACATGTGCACGGCAGCTGGGCACATGCGCGCACGCACAGAGAGAGAGAGAGAGAAGGAGAGAGAGAGAGAGAGAGAACCATATTAGAAGCTGAGCATCATAAAGTGATTGTGCGGAAAACCCATCTGTTTATTTTTCCTTATTTATTCTTATTTATCTTCACCGAGGCCAGCTGCTGTTTGCGTTAGCTACCTGCCAGACGGTCGACGCCACTGACGAACAAGAATAGTTTGTGTAATGAACTGAATATGGCTCCACACTTTAATATTTATTAGCAGCATAAGAAAGACGCAGATCTGTTCCAGAATCGGCGTTTATCGTATTCAAGGACATGACATTACAATAGCGTTGGAATAGGTTTTGATAGAAGTGCACTTTCTCTGCTGTGCTAAATATTCCACCGTGATAACTTCTACCAAATTGGGGGAAGTGAAACCTTTGATGATTTGGTGCACGGTCCGTCGTAAAAGCAGACTAGAGTATTCATGTCTAGTCGTCGCCTATCCATGCAGGTCAGCTGTTAACTGTCTTATAAGCAACAGGAGCGTCTGTCTAATTCTCAAACAGTAGAATGGTTGCATGCCATATTAAGCAAGCATAAGTAAGTCTGTTTGCTAAACATATAACATTAGCGTGGGATGTTATGGTATGATTGGTGTGGTGGTGCTTTTTTGTGTGATTGAACTTGAACTCTATGCCAATGAAGTGGCTCCTGAAGGCTTTGGATGGGTGGGTGGGCTGATAAATCATAGTTCTTTGGGGGTTCGGGGAGTATGTGGTTGGGGCCTCCATGTCCATCTTGCTTGGGGCTCCCAAATTCCTTCGGACAGCCCTGACTGTATAGAAAACTACACTCATTATTCTTTTATGTTCTGCTCCTCTTCCCTTGTTTCCTTTGAATTGCATTTATCTCATCCAGAGAATTTGGTAGCTTAAAGTTTAAATGCAGTATCTCTCCTCCTTTGATCCAGCTCTTTGTGAGTCAACAATGTATAAAAACTCCGAGAGAAGCATCCTGGTGGGAGATGAGTATGTTTGCTTGCCGAAGACATTCATTGTCTCCCCCGCTGGACTTGTGATAGTGCTGGCATGAAATATTTTCTAGATGTTGCAGAGAATACCCCCATGGGAATGGAGCACTTTGGCTCCATATGTCACAGCATTTGGCAGATGTAAAATAGCAGAGGGGGAGTAAAGCCTGCTCAACATGAAAAATATGCTGCTGCTGCCTGGCGGCGCCTGTGATGGCTCTGCCAGTTTTAAATGTAACATGCTGGATAGAAAAACAGCAATATCACTGGCCTCATTTGATGGCATCTTTACCGATCGTCTGTTCTGCTATAATTACATTTATTATCAGATGAAGACAATTAGTTAACAGGAGAAAAAACTGCTTTCCAATCAGAAATCCCTGATCCTCTGGCATTTTGTCTCCCTCTAACTCGATTTCAAAATCCCTTTAGATGAATCCATTTTTATTTGATCTGTAACCACATTACAAAGCAGTTTAGGTGAGTAATTACCACCTGAGCTTCCAAAATTCAACAAAATATTTATGCACTCACTGCTGCCCCTATTCTCATTACTAAAGGAAACGTGTTTGCTTCTGTTTTACAGGTGCGAATATCCCGCGTGACTCAGCATCAGGCTGTGATAAAAAGAAGTGATAAATGTTACCTCATCACGCATTAAGAGAGATGACAGCCTCTCATTATATTTCTCTATAAATAGTTAGACTGAACCCAAAGCATTAAGCACAGAGCCTAAATTTGGAACTTTTGAGTTCATCGTCATATTGACATCATCGTTATATTAGCTGTAAGAAGTCAGGGACCACAGCAGCTGTCTTGAAAGCAGAATTTTGGTAGTTCTATTCAAAGCTCCTAACAGATCAATGCTGCGATGTCCTTGACGCAGACACTGAACCACTGAGTGTACAGTGGGTGTCCTGAAGACAGTCAAACGCAGGGAAGCATTTTCCCACGGGGAGGGATTAAAAAGGATGTTAAATAGATGAAAAAAATCTTCGATTAGTGACTTGAAATTGCAGAAAATCCCACTTACTCTCTCCCTCAGCTTCCTCTCTTTCCTCTCCTGGACAGTGGAGAGGTAGTTGACAGCCGCATACTCGATCACAGACAGGAAGACGAATACGAAACTGACCCAGAGGTAAATGTCTACCGCCTTGATGTAAGAGACACGAGGCATGGAGGCATTAACCCCGGTGATGATGGTGGACATGGTCAGCACTGTGGTGATGCCTGCACAGGAGGAGAAACACTTTCTGAAACAAGCCCCTTTCTTGCCTGTCGGATCAAACGCAGCAGTGTGACGGAGAGCGGTCAACGTTTGAATCGTTTCTGCGCTTTTAAAATCAAACAAGGAGATTGTGCGACCGACACGGTGCGAGGACGTGTTCTGTCTTGCTCAAAGAAATCATGACCATGACAGATATTCCCTGTTCATACGCACATTCTGCCTACGCTCTTCCCCTGGATTCAAAGCCTGCACGCCTGAACCTACTTGAATCTGTCTGTACAAAAAAAAATACACCTTGATTGTATACCCTGAAAAAATTACTATACCTGGCGATTTTCTGCCCTTGTGTCCTTCACAAAGCTTTCTCTCTGACCCTCAAGTAAAACCATTTTATTAGAGCTGCAAGTTTTACTGCCGCCACTACGGCCATATGGTTTTGATGGCCTCTCTAGCTTTCTCTGTTTGGTTCCCCAAAGGTTTCTTCATCAGTTTCCACCCAAAAATACTGAAGTGCAGGACAGCGCTGCCTTACTAGTGGCGTACAATCAGCTGTTTTCTTATTCACTGGACCACAGGGAATGTAATGAAGCATTGGGATTTCATGCACAGATTCATTCAAATATCAAATCACCGTAACCAAACCATGAGGGCAGGATGTGTAGTACCTAGGGGGACCCTGGCGGGCACGGCCCTGCGGTCTATCCAGAAGGAAACCCAAGACAGCATAACCATCAGTGTAGCCGGGAAGTAGGTTTGCAGCAGGAAGAAGAAGATATGGCGTCGAAGGGTGAAGTGGATGTACAATCGGTTATACCAGCCTGGGACGGAGAACATCAGACAGGACACCATGTTTTGGAAAGCGACAGACTTAACAAAGCCATGAAATGTGTACAGAGCTGCTTCCTTGCCATTTTGGCACGGGAATTCAGGACATGAAATCTAATTTATGCCCTAGGTTGCTCCTGAGAGCTGGAAAGAGAGGCTGAATATTACCAGAGGGCCACAGGGGCGTTTCAGGATACGTGTTTGGCAGTGCTTTGACTTTGTCTCTTGCAGAGGAAGAATTTAGTATGAATATGCTGTCCTTGTTCTGCCATTCTTTGCGCCACCATTTCAGAGAGGAGAGATCCGGTTTGGTAAAAGCATACAAAGCGAAATTTCGATCAAGTGTGGCTGCTTCTCCCATTATGAACTCCACTCCAATGAATAATGGCCTTGGTGCTTTGCTGAGTGAAGACGTGCCCTTGTTGTGAAGTACCTGTACTGCTGTAGAATGCAAGTTTGGTGGTGGTGTGGAACTTTTGGATGAGGAACTGAGACAGAGATATTCTGTCATCTGTGTCAAGAGACTCATTTCCTTTCTTCCAGTACAGCATCAGGTCGTCATCTGTGTAGGCATCTGTGGGAATGAGAAGAACACAAATGTTTGACAAAGTGAGCATAACCGAGGACATCAAGTCCCCGCTACCAGCCATGAGCACTTTTAATACTTCTAGTGCGATGGTTTCTGTTTATTCAACCTCAACAAAGCTGGGGCTGAAAAGGCTCCTCCTCAGGAAAGGTGGCGATCATAGAGTAGCATTCAACTCTGTGTTGCCATGGAAATCTCGACTAGCTCTGCAAATTTCACCGAGAGCTGATCAGTAGATCATGAATTATAACTTGGCCAAAGTCTGCCAACAGGGAACACTGAATGATTCAAAATAACCTTTACCATCCCTCCAAGCGTAGAGCCGCCTCGGAGGAGGAGCGTTTGCTTTGATGATGAATTTTAAGAAGCAGAGCTGTCAAGAGTGTTCCGCAAACTCATCAGCACTCCTTGAGGATGAAATCAGCATAAGGTTGCTTTCTAGTTGTTTTGTTGAAAATCAAATTGTCCTGACACTCTCAGTACACCAAACGATGCTTATACGTCGCCACTGAGGCAACATGTCTGCATAAAAGTCTCGTTGAACTCAGTGCTGACACTACCACACCACCGTAAACACAGAAGACTCACAGCTCTCGATCTCCAGCGAGCAGGTTTGAGTGTCCAGGGGAAAGCGGCTGAGGTCCATGTTGCACATGGCGGTGACTGTAACCCTACAAGGAACGCAGATGTGACACAAAAAAAGGAAATTTAGCTGCTTTTTTATAACCCAAACCCCAAAATGTTTAAAAAGGCTTTGAGCCAGGGCAGGGGTCGGCAACCCGCGGCTCTGGAGCCGCATGCAGCTCTTTAGCGCCGCCCTAGTGGCTCCCGGGAGCATTTTCAACAATGTATGTAAGTGGAAAAAGATGGGTGAAATATACAACTTTTTTGTTTTGAAATGGTTTTTCTGGGAGCACAAATATTAGACAAATATTCTTGAGGTACTCAAATGCTGTGAAACTGTGTAGAATAAATATTAAATTCATTTATGAGGCTTACATGAGGCTTTTAATTTTTTTTCTCTCTCTCTCTCTTTTTTTTTTTGCAGCTCCAGACAGATTTGTTTTTTGCTTTTTTGGTCCAATATGGATCTTTGAACATTTGGGGTTGCCGACCCCTGCTCTTGCTGTTCTCTTTGCTCCATTTCCCCCTAATTCTGCCAGAGGGGGCAGTATTGCAGTAGGTCCCTCTCCAGATGGATAGCGGTGACGCTTATAGCCAGACAATGGGTTGAGGATCGCTCATCTTGTCCGTCCACCGCGGCTCCTCCAAAATTGGAGCTATTCATCACTGTCTCCTTAGCCTCGCAAAAAGCTGCAGACACACCACTATTCTCTCCAACATTTTCAAGAATATTTCCCTGGGTGCCAGAAAGCTGTCACCATTCGAGCCAGGGTGCCATTTTTGTTTTTCTCTTTGTGCGATGTCACTGCGCAGGGAAGATTTTTGTGGTTTCCCACCATGCAGAGAACCTAAAGACAAAAACACTAATCAGAGTTTTCAACAGTAGTCTCATAAAATTGCAGGTTTGCGTGGGAAACGTGTGCATGTGTTGGCCTACGTCTCCCCCTTCGGGATGACAGGAAGAGTTTCTTAATTGATGGCGTCCACACAGTGAGAGTTTCCTGTCCCATGTCTCTGCTTCTACCTTTCCATGTGTGGCCGTGATAAACGCTGGCTGTCCTCCGTTTTTGGAGATGGTAGGGGAGATACCTGAGGCAGAGAGCACTGAGCACTATAATGAGGACGGAAGCTCCCATTGTGTGTGAGTGTGCGTGCGTGTGTGCCACAGCCACACAGCAGGGGAAAGCGCAAAACTTTGCTGTTTGGTTTGATGATCCAAAGATGGCGAATGTGTCAGTGCTTCTCTTTCATTTTACCACCGTTAATCGAACTTCAGTGGAGTTAACGAAGGCAGTGGTGCGCCAAGGAATTTGACACAATTTGTAAATGTGTTAATATGCTAATCAAGGCGACTTGTGAAATATTAATATCGTCGTTGGAAAAAGCTCCAAAGCCTGAAGCATAACGGGGAGTAATCACTCCTAACTGCTTAATTCTTCGTCTGCTGTTGTAAATAACAGCTCAGTTCCCAGTTTCGGGAAATAACAATACAAATGCTTTCGTAACACAATCGTGGTGAGTTATTCCAACAGTAAATATGTCACTGCTAGATTACATCCCCTATACGCTCCCAGAGGATGAAGCTACATGTGTAAGGAACCAATGTCACATATACAAAACGTAAACAACAACATTGGAGAGGGTTCTGTATTGTTTCTTGTTGCATCACCCTCAGCAAGCCAATCAGGAGAACGAGGCCGTCACAGCCATCTGTGCCCAGAAAGTATTTCTTTGCCCTTCGTCTCTCAACTTCCAGCGACTTTGACAGTGGCACAATTCCAATTATCTATGGAATGTTTGGGAATTTATTTCATTAATGTGTCTGTTCTATCTCCAGTGACCCAACAGAAATCCATGGGAGAGACATTGATTGATTTTTAGGAACTTTTATTGTCTTGAGGGTTGAAATAGCAACTACGAGTAAGTCAAGATGTGGTTTTTTTTTTTTCTTCAAATTAGCTGTCAAACAGGAAATGGTGGCGATAAGATGCATCAATCGAACCGACTCTGGAGAGCGAATCGATTCCCTTGTGTATGGATGTGTGGAAGTGTAACAGCTTTTGTTTAGTTCAAGTGTCATCTCTGCCGTGGTATCGTAGCAACAGTCGGCTCAACCATGCTGAGACCAAGAGCTCTCCAAAGGAGGGTGAGGGTGAGGGTGAGGGGGAAGGGAGGCACCACTACTGCATCTGTGCACCCCCACAGCCCCCATCTCACTCTCACCCACGCATCCCGCCCACGTAATCAAGACACATAACTAACACTTATGACTCACAGCAGCAACAGCAGCAGCAGCAGCAGCGCTGAGCCACATTCAAATTACTCCATTATTTCTATTTTGGGGGGCGACGTTGTGGCTTTCTCCTCTTGAACACTTCTCTATTGTGAAGTAAACTACATTGTGTCCCAAAGTGGAACTGTTGACCTCAGACGACCTTGTCAGCATTCACCTCAGTGCGCTCAGGTGTCCGACAGCAAGTCAAATAAATTGTGTCGTATGTTTTGTTTTTTTTGTTCTTTTTTTTACGTTTTTCATTCTCCAACAAGGGAAAAACAAATCCTGGATGTATGATAGACTGTGGTTGTGGATTTTTGGGTGGTAGCAACCGCTTCAGGGCGTCGGGTCAGGACGTTATTTATGTTCAGATGGGATTCAAGGAGAGGCAGAGACGGTGATGAAGGTGAACTGTTTAACTTGAGTTGGCAGGTAAACAGAAGCTTGCGCAGTGTCGCACAGTACGTGTGTGTGTGTGGTTTCTGCAGTACAATTACAACAAGACCGAATGATTAGAAACAACATACAACTTGAATACAAAACACACCTGAACTATATTATTATTACAAGATAACGGCTGAAATGCAGCTAAGGCAGATAAGTGGTGAGAAGTTTAACAGACAGAAATGAGAAATAGTTACATAAGCTTCGCTGGTAAGCGCTAGTCCGCAGTTAGCTCGCTTAATTAGCTATTAGCGGTTTACGCAAGATTAAACATACCCAATCAAGAAACTACTTATTAATAATCAAAATACACTCTTAACGATCTAAATACACTCTACACAACTTGAACAGAGTGCAACATAAAGGGGGACATCGCAATTACAGCTCAATGGACGCACACACGGCAGGTAACTTTGGGGGATCTTCAATCTGCCCTGAGTGGTTTGTGTGTGGTGCGTTCAAGGGCGCAATGGCTGTGGGAATTTTCAGCGGCGACAACAACAACAAGGAAAAGGGGCCATACACGTGAACGATCTTTTGTACA
>OMPJ01015170.1:12691-28469 GCA_900312935.1 Carapus acus | reverse complement strand
GCCAGGAGTCCAGTTAGGGGTCCTAAAGGGTCAGGAAGGCGTGTACGTGGTATAGTAAACAGAGCGCCGTAGCGAGTGACCACGTAAATTTACCGTTAATGTATTCCCGTGTTGTCAGGTGAGCAAGTTTGTACATTACAGTCCAGCACAAAGAAGAGTGTTTCACCTCATATTTTCACAGTGAGAAGAGTTGCATACAGCATACAAGCTGAGTAAATTGTGAGAATGTGGTGATAGAATGTGTGAGAATATTCAAGTTAAGAGTGTGTGTGTTATATGAAACAGAGCGCCGCAGCGAGTGACCACGTTAACCGTTCCTGTAGTCCTGTGTTGTCAGATTAAAGAAAAGACACAAACTTCATGCACGCCTGGGTGTCCTATTTTGTCCAAGTGTGCAACATTAGCGAGTCTTTCCCCGTAGTCGGGAGAGTCACCATCGATTCATTTATGCCAAAATGATGCGCAGCAGCTCAATTTCCTTCTTCAATCGCCAGATGGATTGCCTTCAATTTAAAAGCGGCATCGTATGCTTTTCTTCGAGTGTCTTCCAGGTTGATGAGGGTGAATACAAACGACTGATTTACCGGGCCGTAATTTACTGTGAAAGTGCGCATGATGCATCGCACAATTTCATTAGACCTCTGTGAACTACACATCAATTTTATTGGTCTACTTTTTTTGGCGCCATGAAAAAAAATACATTAGCCGCACCGTGTTTTAAGCTGCAGTGTTCAAAGTTCCGAACAAAAGTAGCGGCTAATAGTCCGGAATTTACGGTATATTTCCTCTTAAGTAGTCTGTTGACAACTCACGGACGACCGCGGAAAGATTCGCTCCCCCGCCCACTCAGATAGAGCTTTTCAACATGTAACCAGTCAAATTCTATAAGATGAACATACAGACCAATATATTCCCCATTAGGAACAGTGGCGAGGAAAAGCTTCCCTTTAAAGCAGGGATCTCACACATGCGCTTCAAACTGAGCGGCACAGAGCAAAACTTGGTGCACCGCGGTGCGGAGTGCGTACTCATGCACCGCAGCTGGCTCGTTCAGACCAACACCCCCACCCCCTCCAACCCCCACTGCTTGCAAAGGAAGAAACCTTGGGCAGGCCAGGCTGCAGGTGGGCCACCAACTGCCTTGACCGGTTGGGTTGAAAAAGAGAGGAAGGGCGAGAGAGCGAGAGAGAGAAAGCCAGAGAGAGAGGTGGATGGATGCACAGCAGTAGATGCACAGCATGCAGATCAAGAGCAGAACCCGGATGTTTGGAGGTCCGTCATCACTGGTCGTGTTCCAGCTGCGGGCGGGCGGTTAACAAAGCACAAGAGAAAGACTCCAGGGAGGAAGCCCAGTTGGTAAAATGCATTTACGAGACTTGGATGCAGGTGATGGGTGGATGCAAGTGAGGCGGAGAGGGAGAGGAGAGAGAGGAGGAGGAGGAGAGAAAAGCTCAGTGCATTGTCGCATAGCTTGGACTAACTATAAGCGTCACAGAAGAGGATTTTTAGTCCACTCATGAGAATAGTGAGGCTGTCTAGCCCCGGACTGAAGCTGGAAGATGGTTCCACAGGAGAGGAGCCTGATAGTTAAAGGCCCTGCACCCCATTCCCATTCCTCTTACTTTAGTAATCACCAGTAAACCTGAATTTTACTGGAAAATAAGGTACAATCAGCTCATCAAGATATGATGGTGCCTGATTAATGAGCGCCTTGCAGGTGAGGAGAAGAATTTCAAATGCTATTCTCGTTGTTATAGGAAGCCAGTGCTCAGAAGCTAACATTCGGGAGATGTGGTCTCTTTTCTTAGTTCCTGTAATTATTCGTGCTGCAGCATTCTGAACCAGCTGGAGAGGTTTCAGTGGAGATGGAGAGGTTTCAGCGTCTTGTTGCTACAGCCTGCTAATAAAGAATTACAGTAATCCAGCGTGGAGGTAACAAAAGCATTTACTAGTTTTTCAGCATCCTTCAATGACAGCATGTGCCTAATCTTAGCAATGTTATGTGAGTGAAAGAGGGCAGTTGTTGACATAATGTGGCCATTCAGTGACGAGTCTTGATCGAAGATAACTCGATATCATCACACATGGAGTTTCTAAGGTGCTCAGTACCAATAACAATAACTTCAGTTTTATTTTGTCAGTTTTATGTTTTTTATGTCCCTAAGGCAAGCCTAAAGTTTAGCCAAGTGGTTGGTTTCCTCAGGCTTCACTGAAAGATACAGTTGTGACTAGTCAGCATAACAATGAAAGTTGATAAAGTGTTTTCTTATGATACCACCAAAAGAAACCATATACTGTATATGGTGAACAGAATCGGTATGAGTACGGAGCTCTGCAGAACTCCATGTCTAACCCTGGTGTGCTCAGAAGACATGTTGTTATTATATACAAACTGAATTCTATCTGATAGATACTTAAACCAGCTTTAGGCAGTTCCTTTGATGCCGATCAGATCTTCTAGCCTGATGGCCGATGGTGTCAGACGCAGTACTGAGAGCCAAAAGAGGAAGCACAGAAGCAAGACCTTTATCCAAAGCAAGTAAGAGGTCATGTGTAACCTTGTAAAACAACATGACCAGCAAGATGTGTCCCCATAGAGTGGACCTGTAGTGTTCTCAGATACCAATGAATTGGAGAAATCTAAAATACATTTATACAGAATTATTCTCTCAACAGAAATGTTTGAGTGAGCAGCTCTGTTACATCTACGACAACACACACAAACACACTATTGCAGACAGTATAAAGGCTGGTAAGTGCACTTTGCCATGCACAGGCACTCATATGTCTATGAGCAAATAGACACCTCCCTCTCTCTCACACACACACACACACACACACACAGACACACATACACACACACACACACACACACACACACACACACACAAGCACACACTTACGAGTGACCCAGGGGTGTGTACAGTCATTGCCATATGCTCATGCATGAGAGAAACCCATCGCCGACTGACTGTGCATGCATACACACACTTTGGCCCCTACACACAGACTCATGCATGCACAAAGTCACTGAGCTGCGTGTGCATGGGCCAAAGAGACACAGGCTGATAGACAAATCAGACGGTCATGCATGCCCACCCATGTGTCTAAGTAAAGAAACCTCCCACAAATACACACACAAACACACGCATACACACAAACTTTATCGGTGTTGTAGGTGTGCAAAATGCAGGCTGTGAAGCATGATATTGCCATGGATGTGAGAATTATGATCAGCTCTGATCAGATATGATTTGTGAGATGAGGCGGCAAAGCTTGCCGGCCTTTATAATCTAACATGACAGTCTAAACTGTTTGCGCGCAAGCACACACAAACACACACACACACACACACACACACACACACACACACACACACACACACACACACACACACACACACAAGCGCGTGCACGCGCACTCACACTCCACTCATGTTTATGTGGTGTTTTATGAATGCCAAATAACTCCATTAACTTAACTGGTTTCACACACTTCTCTCATTCAAATTATGCACGATGAATTTGTCTTCTGCGGCAAACAAAACAGAATCTGAGCCTGAGGTAAAAAGTAAACAACTCAACATTACTTCAGGATTGACAAATTAGTGGGTTCACTTGCAGCACACCAGGAAATATTGCTTAATTAAGCGTAATTCCTCTCCACGCTCACCAAGCTAGAATTGCAATATGCACGTGCCACCCAGTAATAAGAAATAATTGCGCGACAGGAGATCTCCAGAAAGCCTCAACAAGCCAAGGTTGTGCTTCAGCTTTGAATGCATTTCTTCCCCTAGAGAAGTAGTTCAAGCGTCTTTAAATGAAGTTGATAGATTAGATGGATGCAGGATCAATAGGATAAATCGATCCAGTGTTTGTGGTTATACAAGTAAAGAACTTGTCTTGCTAATCCATCAACAGTCATGGATACAAGTAGTCAAAAAGGCTTTTCTTTGCTGCGTATACTGAATTGTCGTAGCTACCTATTAGTAGTACTGTACGTGCGAGTGTGTGTTAGTGAGTGAGTGTGTGTGTTGGTCTGTTGTGTGCATGTCCACATTACATGAGTTGCAAACTTTGATTTTCTTTGGCCAGGCAAGGGCGGAGCAAGACACCCTAGAACTATGGTTGATTGATTTTTAACCAACAGATTTGATTCTGTATTGATAACACCAACTCTCCTTTCCACGCAGCTCTTGTTTCCATCTCCTTTTTCATCTATCCTGGCCATTGTGTGTCACTCTTCATTGTTGCTTCCTGTGCAGGCCCTTGCAAAATGCCAGGCCCATCATTAAATCAATTGGTGTTCCTCATTTTCTCCGCATTCCTTCAATGCTTTCACTCTGTTCCCTGTGCGGATGTTGTTGTCACCAAGGCCAAACTGAACAAAGTCAAGCACAGATGAATGCAAATGAGTCTGAGAGGCATCTGAGAAACATCTGCCCATGCATGTAAATGTTCTGTAGTTATTTATAAATGAGACATGATCTCATTCTGGCTTTAACACTCTCTGTTGCCAAGAAAAGCTTTTTATAAAGATGTAAAGGTTTAGTAGTCAGTGTGACAGCAAGGGCACGACTCTGAGACGCCTCCAAGGAGCACTACACCGATTTGCAGCAGAGCATGAAGCCACGGCCACAGAGGTTACCACCTTCTGACCCGACCCAAGTATTGCAGAGTCTTTCACACATATGGAGCAGAGCAGACGACGCTGACAGGCAACTAAATAATACTGTGCTGGTCATTGCTTGAAATCCAAAAATCAATTTGCCAGTGTTTCTACGATAGGGAGATACATTCCTGCCTCTCCTGTGTAAGATGACAAGGTAGCACCTCAAGGTCCTAGGAGGTGTCATTGCCTTATCCAATAGGGATTCCAAAAGTGTAAGAGGGATTGCATCCAATCTGGCCTGAGAACATCTTCATGTGCCAGGGGAAGTGCAGGGTAGACAGAGGGAGGGGGCCATCCGGGCTACTTTGCTTATAGTGCTGGGTCTGCAGAGGCATAGTGATGGGGAAAGCATGTGCTGCCACCAGCACAACACAACACACAGCGCAGCATATCCATACTCAATGGGAAACAGCAACTAGTACCATAATGTGGATTTCGCTTAAAATTGTGCTTGCACATATCATCACAGGTTCTGGGTGGTCACCAAAAGCATGAGATTGTAGAAACTGTACCAGCAGCTTACGTTGAGTGACCTTGTGTCAGGATGGGACCTTCAGAACTAGTTATTGCCCTCAGACTTCAGGAGGAACCTGCTGTGCTTTTATAGTGGAGCTTCCAAGCACAGGTAGAGCAAGAAGGGGATGTAGTGTGGTGCTAAAGGGATTACAAGTTACAAGACATCAGAGACCTTGGCATTTGTCTAGGCTTAGACAACCGTCAGGATATAGGTGGATAAATGGATAAATGAGCACTTTCAGGGTGATGGCTCCCCACCTGCCCCTATTTCCCAAATGTGCTGCATGTTCCTTCACTTGACAGATGTTACAATTGCTAATAGCTCTTCTCACTGGCAAAACTGAAAGTTCAAGCACACTGGTTGCAGTCAGCTTTTGAGAGAGAGAGAGACAGAGAGACAGATTGCACACACAGCCTACTACAATTTTGTACTCATAAGTGCCATTAATTATAGAGTGAATGCAACACAAATCTCACTCAAATATTGTGTAAGTATCTCTGTAGTGGTTACACATTTCATGTTGTTAGGCAAGATATTGTTAGTCTGGCATTCCTTGCTGATTCTTAGTTCTCCTATATTTTCGTCATCACCTGCTGTGGGAGTCATTAACATGCAGTGCAGGATAGGGTGGGGCTGCTCTGTGCAGTTCAGTGAAACTCTCCCATGATTACAAAAGTACATCCCTCTATTCATGTTTCACTATGAAATGAGAGTTGTAACAAACTCAAGCTAGAAAAGATAATCGGCAGATACTCATGCACATTTGGTACCACAGTGGCTGTTGTTTTAATAAAATTACATTTTGTGGATGAGGTGAACACTCCAACATCACCATCCTGTAATTACCATTCATTACATTCTTTAGACAGCACAATCAAGCTGGAGAAATGAAATTGTGATTACGAGGCAGCTGGATGGGAATATTTTGATACCGTGCCAGTGATGCAAAACAAAGTGCCTCTCACAGCCTGTAATTAAGTAATTTAACACCCTCAACAAGATATCCACCATATATACGGGATCAAATGAAGACACAGTTTTTTGTAACTTTCATAACAAGTGAAAAGACTAACTGACTTTTGCACCTAGATGAATATTGTTATAGAAAGTGGTTTTGGAAGCAGTCAAAAAAAAATTCTACCTAAAGTGTCTAATCCTCAACATATTTGCCTAATCCTCAACATGTTTGTTGGTTTTGCTGTTTCTGAGTTGACCGTGTGGAATGGGGACAACAGAGAAGGATTGTGGAAGTGTGAATCTTTGAAGCTTTCCCTTTATTCTGATTGGTCTCTTGGCTCTGAATTCATTACGAAGTATGACTTGCTCATTTGGATTTGTATACTGTACTTGCTGTTTTGGCTTAAGACATACGTAAGTGTCCTCGAGTGCAGAGAAGCACATTTCTTTAATAATGAAGAGCAAAACACAGACACAACTGATAAAATTACGAATAATATGGCTTATTAATTTGGAGATGTGTGGAGTTTTTTTATCTTACTACCCTCAAGATGCAGGACGACTAATGCCCTTTGAATTAACATCAGTGAATGATGACAATTAATGTAAGTTGATCAAATAAAAGGAAATGTTGATGTTGTGGCAAGTTGCTTACAAGTAATATCAAATTCTATGACTTCACTCTCTCAGACACTAATACATAAATGACAACAGAAGTTTTTTCAGTTTTTTAGGAAAGAGTAGTTGTTAAGAATATGTTATGGGATATTGTGGGGATAGTGCAAGAGCAAAAACATGAAAATAGAGAGAAAATCAGTGACTATATCATGAGAACGACTGACACATGTTTTGTTGTTAAAACTAGGGATGTCCGATATTGGCTTTTTTTGCCAATATCCGATATGCCGATATTGTCCAACTCTCAATGTACCGATACCGATAACAGCCGATACCGATATGTGCGCCGGTAAACGCTTCAGGACCGCATAGGCACTATTTCAGTGTAACGCAAGCATTATTCTATTTTTATCGGTTTTAATTTTATCGGTTTTAAAGCAAAAAAATCAGATACTGATATTACATTTTTATGTCAATATCGGGCCGATAATATCGGTGGGCCGATATTATCGGACATCTCTAGTTAAAACTGATTTGGATTTTCCCCTGCAGGATTGTAAAGTGCCACCCCATACTGCTGTTATTTTTTTCAGGTCCTAGAGCTGCAAAGTAGTGCTTGTGAGAGATGACCTGCTGCAAAATTTGGGCTCACTTGAATGCATCCTCCCTTGTTTCCTCTTGCAGACGCTACATACCTGTAGACAGTTGGACGACCTATGAGCAGAAGGGTCAAACCTGGCGGCCTCTCCACTGTCATTGCAGAGATAGAAATCTATAGCCTGGGAAGCCTGAGGCTCTTACAGAAACGTGTCCACTCCATCCATGTACCATACTCCACACAACTACAGAAGAATACACACCACGGCTACATTAGCTACAGAACACAGCGGCCATCACCTAACGTGCCGTCATAAGCCATTCCACCATAGGAGATGTTAGTCATTTTTTCTCTCAGAGTTAGATGCAGTTAAACTTATTCGGCAGCTCTGTCCGTCTGACACACATTAAAACTGATAGCTTGATGCAAAACGTTTGATTTCTTATCATCTGAATTGGTTTACTTACTTCTTGTTTGGGATGCTGCCGTGTGAAGGATGACATTCAGATTCAAACCCAGGAACAACAAATGAGTTCAAATAATTGTTAAATAATGATTCCCAATTAAGAACCACCACCATACAAAGCCACAGTGTTGTGCCAGCAAGCTCCATTCAAAGTGTACTTTGCAAAAGCAGTACGGTGAAAAAATTCATTTATCAGGGCATGACAAACTTACCAACCTTGTAGCATAGAAATAAAATCCTCCTGAGTGTATTTCCTGTTATGGCAGTCTCAAGCTTGGCGTAAAATTCAAGGAAGCATTGGGTTTGTTACTTTCTAATCAAGTCCTCATATCCTTTCATTAGCAGATTTCTGAAGTGTTAAGAGGTTTTCGCTATGCTTGTCAAGATCCATCCTCTTGAGTGATATGGTGTGTGCGTCCAGGGTGTGCATGTGAGAGTGCGCATGTTTGTTACTAGGCAGCTGTGACTGTACAAGGACACAAGTGTCCCATGCGCACAATATAATTTTCCAGTAAACCAAGAGCCATCTCAATCACAGACTACAATTAGCTCCGTGTGTTTTGTGTTTTTTTTCAGTATTTCTACTTTCGGCTGAATTTAATACTCCAAATTTGACTTGAATGAGCAAAAATTCCTCTAAGTACCATATTAAAGCAGAGAATGATGCCCTACTTGTCCAACTTCAACACTGTGGGTTACAAACACATAATCTCCTTTGAGGCCTTTCGCAATTCACAATCAACTCCCTGCTCAACTGCAAATCAGCCCTCATGTGGCGGAATTACTCATTGAAACTCCACAACATGGGGTTGACCTCTTTTCTGTTGTTATTTACATTCAAGAGAGGTTGCCTGGTTAGCAGATAAGACCAGAGGAACTGCTTTGTAAACACAATCATTGTCTCATCATTCTGCAAAACACTTTGGCTCTGAAACTGGTGGAAAGTCTGTCTGGTTTTCAGTTTATCCTGGTCCATGTGACCAGTATGTGAACATCAAAGTTTCACCAGCCTCAACAAAACACTTTGTATTCTATTAAGAGTACAGGACTTCAGATGTTCAATATTCAAGATGGATGGAGGGAGAGTACATTAACGTTAAAATTAATCAGACTTTGTAATGTGACTCACAGCCTTGCATGCTGGGGTTGATTTTTCTTGGGTTGACTGTGATCAAACAGGTCCTCAAATCATCACTGATTTGGAGTGTGATGTGAACATCTCACAGATCAAAGATGGTAACAGACATAAACTCAATTTGTCGGTCAAATCTGCAGTTTGACGCATTTTCAAAGGTAAGAAAAATAACTGTCGCTGATCGTCTTGTTGTGGCAGCAAATGGACTGGCAATGTGTGTTTGTGTCTCGAAGGAAAAGAGGAATGTGTTGTAGCGTCTAAGTAGTCATGAGTATCATCATTACAGATATCAAACGCAGCACGTCTGCATAAGAACATTTTGCATTTTTACATGTGTGTCAAACCAAGCTCGCCCAGCGCCCCTGTTGTTGCATGCCATCATGATTACTATGATCAACCCTATACCTCCTGATAGAAAACTACATTTCCAGCTGGTGCTTTACGGAAAATACTTCACCACCAATTTCCAAATGGCAATGCTTCAACAACATTCTGGCTTCACAAATCAAATCACTTAAGACCAGTTTTGCAACGAGAACAAAGATGACAGCAGACCTCTCTCAGCTCTTTCTCTACAAGTGGTGTAATGCAAAAAAGACATATTCGAACACATCCAGTGGACTTAATAGCTCATTTGTTATAACAGCTAATAGTCTGAGGATCAACTATTGATGATTAATCATTTCTTAGCAATTGATGGAATTGTTTCCATAACAAGTAACAAAAGATCCAGCCGCTGGATTCTTGCTAGATTTTAGCAAGTAACCTGGTTCAGACTCCTTTTGCCTGCCTACAATGACAAACAATCTACCATGAGATCATCGAAACACCAAATCTTTGTCTCAGCAGTGTGTGGACCATGCGGGAGTGTACACATTGCCTTTTACGCTGAAGTACGCTGGGTTTGACATTTTTATAACTCCACCAGCCAACAGTGGTGTCTACTGCTGTCAGACATAAATCTGATTTATCGAGGTATGGATTTTGTGGTGCAAAGTGAAAAAGAAGTGAGGAACTTTATGTTGATAGAGCAGAAGGCCCATTTACTGTTTTCAGATGACACAGCACAAGCAGTGTAGTAACCTCATAAATACTCAAGACTCATTTGAACCATTAGCCCACCAATAATACAGGTTAAACAGCACATTCACAACAAACAAAAACATGGTCCTGTTGTCCTTTTTCTAACATCCTCTAAATTTAATCATACCATAACATTTCTAATCTATGCCACCGACCGCACATCCTATTTGAATCCAGATAGGCCAGCATGGAGACCACATCTTCCTACGAGTGTTTGTGTTTCTCGTATGGAAAACAAAAAACAAAATTGACACTCTACATACTGTTCTGCATTGAGAGGGTCCTGAGCGGCATCGGTATTCTGACACTGTCAGCGCCACCTGTCAAGCTTTGTTTACAAATTCTTTGCCACATGGTAACTGCGCACCATTGAGACCAGTTCATGGCAATAACAACTGGAGCAAACACAGTATCCCTCAGTCCCAATTTACTTGTCAATAGTTCACAAGGGGCATTGATACTTGGCTCATTAACAACAGTTGGCTCATCTCAGAAGCTTCAATCAATTTCCTGAGAACTCCAAAAACTATACTTTACTGCAAGTGCTCATATGTGCTCATAGTTATTTTGTGCAACAGTCTTGGTTCGAATTCTCTAATCTAGACAAAAATGAATGTAGTGTTTGAGCTGTGGCAGATGTGTCTGTTAACAGTAAATAATTTCAAGACAAGTTTGGAGTGATTCTGTGCAAAAATGGTGGGATGTTGTTTTTGCAGTAAGTCACTATTCTGTGGTATTATCTGTACTCAGTGGAAAAGCTGAATTCTTCCCCCTACAAAGTGTAAATACCATGATTAACTTTGATGTCCAAATTTTCACATGAATTTGCAATTTATTTTATGCCTTTCACAATAACATACCAAGGCAAACATAGGTCATCGTAGTACAGTATTGTTATTTAAGAAGAAGAAAGCCTAGAACAATCTTATCAGAGATTTCCTTTGTTTGGCTGTTGGTGGGTTTTTTTTTTATTTGCCAAATGTGTTTTTGAAATAATGTGTACCGGTAATCATAAAGTCCATTCAGCTGCTCTTTTCCCGAAATGGCTGCAGTGTCGGCAGGGTGAGGAAATAACACAGCGTAGGACCGCATACAGAGACATTCTGTTCAATTTTCTCTTTCCTTCCCTTTGAGAGGGTGAGGCTGTCAGTGACGCGCGCGCACTTACATGCACACACACAAACACACACACGTAGAGAGAGAGAGAGAGAGAGAGAGAAAGAGAGGGAGAGAAAGATATACTGACAATGGCAAAACAAGGCTGATATTTGTGAAAGCAGCTTCTACTGAGGAAGAGTCGACATCGACATGTTAGAATATAATAAATGTGTGTGTGTGTGCGCGTGTGTGTGTGTCACATACTTTAGTCCTCCCACAGTATTCTTTCCTTAACAGAACAGTCTAGTTTTGTCACAGAATGTTTGTCAAAGGTCTTTTTCAAGCCATTCATGAAGGTTGAAGGAAAAATCCACAGACTCTGTTCCATCGCTGCTATGAAATATAGTCCCATATCTAAGTTAACACAGGCTTGGATCATTAAGAATCATTTTACCATGCTCCAGAGAGGAAACATTCCTAATGATCACATTAAGACATTATGTTGAGGGTTGAAGTTGCATTTCTCTGTGCTGCTAAACAAATGGGAGTCACATAAATATCAGAGCTCACCGCTGTTGACAGATGTATAATTTTGTCCGTTCATATGAACACTAAGCACCAAAATTAAGCATCATTATTCATTTTTCTGATGATGATAAAGATGATGGTGATGATTGCTAAAATAGTAGCTCCCTGCTGAGCCACTTTCAGGTTCACAAGATTCTGATGAATTAAACAAGGGCTTTTCATACAAAGAATGATGAGTACTTGTGATTATGTACAACACCCTCCAAACCAACCTCCACCTCCAAACTTAACTAACTAAAACTTAGAGAGGGACAAAGTCAATTGAATATAAAGTGTTTTTCTGATCCTTATGGGAAATCATGATTTCATAGTCTTTTTCAAGAATGAATACTCAAAGAAGGACTGTTGAAAAGATAAATACAATACATGATTGAGAGATAGACAAATAAAGTAACTCGTAACTAGTGCAAAAGGAGAAAATTAACCCGATTTGCATCTTGTCACATCTAGAAATGAGAGCATCACCCTAGCTGCATGATGGGTCTCCCACCATCTAATTGGCTAATCGGGATAATTTCTATTGTCATTTTGTATGCTCAAATTTTTGATGAATGAATCAGATAATTGGAATTTTCCAATCTCTTTACCGCAAATTGTGATATTTGGCATTTGTAAGTCTAATGCACAATAATAATAGATGTGGTATTTAGAAGTACTGACTGCAGAAATTCTGAGCGTTTTGATGCATTCATATGTATTTTGCAGCCCATGAACTTTCTTGCTAATAGATTGCCAACAGGTGTTGCATCAAAAGAAGGATGAATGTTTTTTTCACCCACAACATAATAACTGTAGAGGCACCTCAGGCACTCATCATAACTTTGTGATTGATCAATAATACCAACAGAAGAATGAATAGAACAATTCCCCCTTTGATGAATGGAGCTGGTATTAACGCTTGAAACAGAAATCAGGTTTGCAGACATCATATGAATGATTGAATGTTCACAAACATCATTGTCTCTCCGTCTGGCCTTGGAAATGAGATGGAATTCATCAAGGTGGAACCGTCTGCTTCCATTACAGCCGAGCTTTGACCCTGCAGACTCTTAGGGATCTCCATTCAGTCGAGTTACTGTCATGAATGTAGCTGTTTCACCAATCAGGGACCAGTCTGGCTCTGATTTGGTGGTCCTCTCTCTTGTCCCTCTCTGTCCCACCTATGTTTCGGCCATCCAATCAACCGGCAGTATATTGTCTCACCTGCTCTGTGCAAAATTGTCCTGTGTTCATTGCATGTCTTCCTAGAACTCTCTTCAGCAGCAGTATTTCTGCTTTCAACCCTACCTGCTCCTGTTTTTTGATAGCATCTCCTACCTGCTCTGATCACGTCACCTTTGTTCCTGGACCTGTCTCTTTCAAATACTTGTTGACGTGACCTATGCCTATGTTCTTATTCGAACTGCTCTCGTGACCCGCCAAATCAGACCTGCCACCAGATCTTGACCACGTCGTGTTGTTGCCCCTGGTTTTGTTCCAGATTTCATGCCCTGACTCAGCCCGCTCTGAAGTAGCAGCCTAGCCCTAAAGCTTCAGCCTGTACACATACCATAATCCGTAAACACCTGTCCAAACAAGAGTTCTCACAGAGTCTGTGTGTGCTTCTAGGTCCTACACTTTGAAATAGTTACTGAGGTATTGTACAGCTCACATGAGTGACGGATACATGTGTGCAGGGTGTCACCTTCAAACAATTGCAGAACGGCTCAGTTGAGCGAACATCCATTTTCAATAGCAGCAGTTATTGGTACTGTACAGTATCAGTTGCAATCTCTGCACAACATTACCAAATAATACCTAATTTTTCTCTATACTTGTTAACTGTACGCTTACGATGCCAAATTAAAAAGACTGGACGAAGTAAGATGTCAATAGGAGATGACTGAGCATTCCATGATGACTTGGTCCTGTCTTTATTGTCTTTGTGTAAGATAATACTCTGATCATAGTGATGGGCTTCACCTGTGACCACTCAAACTGTGTCTATGCAGCTTGCAGGACTACTCAAAAGTTTCCTGCTGAATGAAATCCAAATGAAAGTTGATTTCTTTGACTACACACTGATCCCACATCCATATCTCTAACGTTCTGAATTATTATGCTGAATATGTAATACTAGTTTCTAGACTTGTCAAGACAAATAGGTCAGTGTTTTCATTTGGATGTTCCCCAACAGGAGTCATCATGTCAGACAAAATGTGTGCAGAGAATGTCCCATTTAAAACCTGACTAGCTCTGACATTGTACTTTGTCTGTCTGAAATTGAAATAGGTAATGATTACTGAGCCAAATACTGAGTATACGCAGACTCAGATTTCATTGATTGTACAAAACATTTGGAAGAGTCTTTTGGAAAATTGAAAATGTACTGAACATGTCATAGCTCCTCAATTCAGTTTTGTCATGGTTGAAGGATGTGCAGCTCAATCGCCACTCCGCCTGGTTCAGACTCCTTTTGCCTGCCTACAATGACAAACAATCTACCATGAGATCATCGAAACACCAAATCTTTGTCTCAGCAGTGTGTGGACCATGTGGGAGTGTACACATTGCCTTTTACGCTGAAGTACGCTGGGTTTGACATTTTTATAACTCCACCAGCCAACAGTGGTGTCTACTGCTGTCAGACATAAATCTGATTTATCGCCACTCCGCCCCAAACCAACCACCCAAAAATAGGTGGTTTCTGCTACTTGATTGCAAGCCAGACAATCTAAATCAAATGTTTAGAAAGCAGAAGGCGCATGAGACTAAATACTGTATGTCCACTGCACGTGGCGAACAGACAGTCGATCAGAGTTGAACAAACGTTCCCAAGGCTCAGATGGTCGCCACAAGTGGAGAAGGAGGAGATTTTGGAGCTAGAGGACTGAGGTTCAGTGAAAGTCCAGGGCTCACGGACAGTTAAGAAATTTACTCTCGGGGTGGATGTCCCCAAAGACTACGAAATGTGTGACCACTCACACACACATTTACACAGTACGCAGTATATATTCTAATTATGCACCCACACTTCTTTTGTGTGCTAAGGGTTGCTCTCTTTGACTTTTAGAAGTAGCTGGCTGGTAAAACGTGTGAGCACCCTGCTATTGAGAGTCAAGTCCACCGCAGTTAATGAGGCCCTTGAGGTCACACAAATCCTCTCTCTGATCTAATTGTTTGTTTTCTTTTTTAGTCATTATTCAACAAAACAGAGGTGACAGTTCATAGTCAGCAAACCCCAAAATGAAGAAAAAATCAGATCTTGTGTATTAAATGAGAGCTAAGGGGAAAACAGACATTGGTGTCAGGATTCCTGCTAGGTAGGTCTGTTTTCTGGCGACCCCTACTGGGTCCTCATGCAACTGTCAGTTGGGTACAGGTGTGCGTTGGGCCACGCCCATGCCCTTGTTTGCAATGTTTCATTTCATCATGTCAATTATCACGCACACCTGTGTATCATTTTGAATTAGAAATCAGGTATTTAGGTAAGTTCAAGCCCTGTGTCCGCGTCTGATCGTTTCTCTGTTGATCAAACTGTAGCACTCTGAATCACTCAATGTCTTTCTGGGTTTTTCACGCGACGTTTGTTCATAGTCTCATGATGGTTTCGACCTCTGCCTGTTTTTGGATTCTGACATTTTGCCATTGCCAATTAAACACCTTTGCTTTGGAACTTGCATCCGCTCGTGCTCCATGCCTGACTCCTGCCGCCACCTGACAACGTGCTGTCTTATTATTGCTGCATTAGAAGAGTGTGAAGATTTTAAAATTTGATTGAAATTCCACCTGTCAAATGAATCACAAAAAATAATCCAGAGGAAATTAATCAGGCTTTAGTTCTGTTACATGTAAGATCCCTCTGACAAGGAGTAAGGAGTGATTTGTAATTTGGGAGTCAGAGTCAAAGACACTCTTCCTCACATAGTCTATATCAGCCTTTTTCAACCGGGGCACACCGGTTCGGGAAGTCGTTCGGTGTGCCGCGTAGAAAGTGCCGCGTTAAAAGTAGTCACGTGCCACCCCGCCCACCCCGTTGATCTCGCGGCCGAGCTAGAAAATTTGTCG
>OMPJ01015170.1:0-12671 GCA_900312935.1 Carapus acus | reverse complement strand
TGTGCTGTGGAACTCTTTACAAGGTCAAAATGTGCCGTGGCAGAAAAAAGGTTGGGAAACACTGGTCTATATCACTGGGTCTTAACCTGGGTTCGATCAAACCCCTTGGGTACGGTGAGTCAGTCACAGAGGTTAGGCAAATGTCAAGACACGCCTAACTCACATGATTCATGATGACACATCCCGCTTGGCCATCATAACAAGGGTTCGATGAATGAGGATATGAAACTTGTGGGGTTCAGTACCTCCTACAAGGTCAAGAGCCACTGGTCTATATCATAAGGAGGACAATAATTTGCATGCATTCCTGTATCCACGTGTGCACTGTCTGTGTATTCTGCCTCCTCCACATTCGGCAAAAGAAGTTTTCCAACAAGGGAATGGCCGGAGCTGCGATATCCTCTCTTCTACCGAGACATTTATTATTAACTTATCTCCATTGCTAATTTATCCCCAGAATGCAGCTCTAAACCTCACTCTCTCTGTAAAAATGTCCTTAACGTGTGTGTGTGTGTGTGTGTGTGTGTGTGTGTGTGTGTGTGAAGTCTAAGTTTTCTTTGTTTGGATGTACCTTACTAATTTTGAGGGAGGTCCTTGCAGTGCATTTGACCACTCCTCCTCATTGGCAGTGCCTTGGGAGCAATTAGAAGCTCAATGTCTTGCTCAGAGATACTTTGATGTGGTACTCCTTTCATTTGGGTGGATGGGTGGTGGTTCCTGGTGGCCATAAGACAAGCCTGGGTTCTTTGCTGTCCACTCATCCATGTCCCCTGTCATGGTTGTGTCCATCGTCTGATGGGAATCTTGGGTCCATCTCCACGGTCTGAGCTTAAGTAAACAGGCATTCAGCGTGTCCCGGAGCCATCTGTTCAGAAGCACCCAGATGGATTATTTAAAGTCCCAGTGTACATAACTCATTAAGATTAACATCATTTTTAGGCATGCAGTATCGCAGCAGTCCTCATTTGTACCGTATACTCTGTCTCGTGCCTGCCTGCCGTCCCAACACACATATTTTGTCTGTCCACCTTATCTGCTACTTCTTTCCAACTTAAGGAGTGATTAAAAAAGGGTTTTGCTCTTAATGTGTGCCTGTGTTTTGAATTGACTTGATGAAAAGCAAAGTCACCCATTAGATTTTCTTATTGACTGTCAGAGGATTTAGGCTTCAAAGCAAGTACAGTTTCCACACAATCATGGCAGGGTTGCATGCAAAAGAAACATGCACCATTGTTTTGATGATTGACAGACTAAGATTTTTGAAAGCAAATTCACCTAGCATTTCTTCAAACTCGCTCAGGTTACAGAACAAAAGCTCCCTCTAATTTACAATAAACAACCGTTTGGGCACAAAATACGTCCCCATATCGCACGCTGCACATTCTCATTCTTCAACTTGATGGCACAGATTTGCATATAATTTAGAACTATTAGAAAGAAACTGTCAGTCTGTGAGCAATTATTCAAATCTTTCAAACAGCGGAGAGGCAGAGTTTGGGATTTGGGATGTTTAGGAGTGACAAACAGTCCACTGCAAGCCAAATCCTTCCAACTGTGACGGATACTGTTCAAATGAAGTTGAGCATCTTTTATTTGTTTGTTTGATTAACAGGTTGTTGAAACAACAGGCAGAATGAACGGTTTCGAACTCAACCTGAATTTGAAGTATTTGCTAAGAGCAGTGTTCATTAGTGTCGAAATGTCCACTGATTCCTAAAATCTAATAGCATTATTGTTCCACCACCAATCATCACCTTATGTTACAATATGTTCTGCCCACCAGTATGTGAGTGTGAGTGTGACCTCGTTATGTTGCCAGGGAAACTAGTATTTGGAGCTCGGGGGTTTGCCACCTATATATTCACCTGTCTGTCTGTCTGTCTGTCCATATGTATATATACTGCCCACAAAAATAAAGGGAACGCTAAAACAAAACATCTACAGTTTGAATAAAATATTCCTTTTGGAAATATTTATTCATCATATTGTGGGAAAGGAAATGAAAATTAAAATGAAAAAGATCAATCAGTGTTGCTTCCTGACTGGACATGTTGATTTAACAGAAGTGTGACTAACTTGGAGTTACATTGTGTTGTTCAGGTGTTCCCTTTATTTTTTCAAGCTGTGTATCTAAATATGAGACTATAGGATATATGACATGACAAAAGAGATGAAATGTGGACATTCGCAAACCCATGTTAAGATTTTTGCGCTACAATATCAGGGAGAATGTAAGGAAATGGGGGGCTTTGGAGGGACAATCAATGAGACAATGCAGCATCATGAGAGGAGAAAGATCAATAGTGACCAGGCAACAGAGAAGATTACAAATGCCTCATTGAGAGTTAACCTCTTGTCTGATCTTAACAAGGATCCATTTATAGTGGAAATTGAAAGCCAGGGAAAGAAATTAATCCAGACATTTCAAAGTCTAGTAAACTAGTACACTAACAAATGTAAGGTGAGAAGCATGAGAAGTCTCTGAGCAACTACCAGGTGAGGGACAGCCAGCTGATATATGGTGTCTGTTTATTTTCAACATGTACGTTTTTGCTGGTGAGATAAAGCATAGCGTTGTTGGATGTGGCGCTGTTCTGCTCAGCGTGTGGACCCTCAAATCTCACCGAAACGGTGTGCCTGTGGAATGAGGGAACCAGAGAGGGATGACAGTATCATATCATTCATCAATCTGGAGCAGGGGTCTCAAACCCGCAGACTCACTACATTTGGCTCGCGTCATTGTTTACTGCGGTCCGCGAGCGCTCATTACATGCAGCCTGTGAGTGCTCTGATCATCTCGATATATCTCAATGAATAAATATATATATATATATTTACAGGTACTGTATGTTATATTGATTAGAAGTGGAGAGTCGTATATGTATACTGTTGAGTTCTATTCCGATTTCATCACTCACTGAACAGAATTGCACCAGTGACCCTTTGGTCTGCTACCTGCAACCCCCTGCAGCATAACAACACCTGGTAGTTAGTTCAGGAAGCTGTGAGCTGTGATGAAATTGTAGCCAGTACTTATGGAGCTCTCTGGTCTGTGTAAGCTGTGTATGAAGTGAAGGGCAGAGATGGTCTGTGTCTCTGTGTCCAAAGGTCCTTGACCGTTGGACATGCCTGCTGTTAATCTGTCACTCTATCATAACAAATGCACCCACTCTCACACCCACTCTCAAAGAGTCTTGCTTCCCTTAAGGTACTCCTAAAAACAAACAACAACAACAGCATTTCTACTTCCTCTTACCTGCCATTGTATGCACATAGAGGAGTGCAAAAGGTGTGTATTGCTCACGATACAATGCACCTGAGAATGCATCACCCAGTTTCTGCTGTGATCCATCTCTTGCACACACAGAAGACCACAAATGTCAACCTCCTTAGTGTCTGGCCAGCAACTGTTGCTTTATGCGTGATCTTCGTCACGCCGTGTGTCCCACGATGCCATTGGAGGCATTCACAAAGAGGGTCAGACCTCCATGGAAAATGATTCAGCTTTTGGGGACATTTTGAAGCACAATTTTCATTCTATTTTCAAAGTTGGATTCTGTGCGGAATTTAGAGCAAGAAAATCCTGCTTACCTCTGCCTGATCCCGATTTGTAGTTACACAAATAATTATACATTTTGTGGTTTATTTTTCAATAAAGCTTAAAGCTAATATGGTATCAAGCATTGAGAGGCTCTCTATCCATCATTTATTTAAGTCCCTGGCTGTATGGGACAGGGGAGGGGAACAGTGTACTGATCAGACCTGCCCAGACACATTCATTAATTTACTCTCAACATAATTGATGAATAATATTATTTCATTGTTCACCTTTTATGGAGGGACGAGAGAAAAAACAAAACTTCAACGCCAGTGTTAGCTCTTAACTTGATCAAACAGATTCCCTCCCAATAAATTGTGGCTTTGGGCCACCATGATAATTCATACATGGAACAAAAGTGAAAATGGCATTTTATTGTTCTTGTGAGAATAATTGGATTGGCGAGTGCAGTGCTCAGAATCACAATTCACAGTATCATACTGGTAATGATGATGTGCCTGAAACCGCTTTTCATCCTATTACTCTAGGTAAAAAAAAAAATCACTCACTTTCCAATGACGGAATTGAAATAAGTGAGAAAACAGTGTTGACAGATATATCAAAGCTTTTATTCCTTGAGTGATCATGGAACAGAATGCCCGCTGAATATGTAAAGGTTATGGAGCTCTGGTGGCTTTGATTGGTGTTAAATAACAAATGAAAGCTCACGCACCCCAAACTTCCAATAAACATTAGGGTAATGGAGCACAGAGTCAACCAGAATAATGAACAGCTTTGGGAGTAGCTGTTTGTTCCACAGTAGCAAATCTGTGGGCCTTGGAATGAATCATTATGGAGCCGAGTGGGACATTATATAACCTTGCGCTGTTTTTTCGGCTGCTTGAACGTGGACATCATGCAGTTACTATCAAAGAGCTGCTTTCCTATCCTATAACAGCTTGACATTTCTTGACAGCTCCCTCCCTGTGCACTGACATCACGTAAAGCCGCTTTGTGCTACAGGTTCCTCTCCAATCAAACCGTTGGAACAGCCATTTTAAGTGAACACAGACTTTCAAACTCTGGCACATGTTGAAAGTGAGATGTGTTCGAGAAAATGTCTGCCCTCATCTAAACTGTGTGTAGACGGCGTGATGTTACAGGGAAAATGAACCAACACATGGGTTGATCACACAGATGACGAGGATGAATAAGTGCAACCATGTATAGGATAAACTGAGCAAACCTCCGTTTCACTCTACGCACCTGTTGTGACATTTTGAGAGCAAACACAAAGCCTTAGTCCCTCACCATATTGCTCAGCGCATATGTTCAGTGGAATGGAAAGCACCTTGAGATAACTTCTGTTTTGATTTGGTGCTATACAAATAAAATTTGATTGGTATGGCGTCGACATCAGCGCTGTTAACTGTCTGGTTTATATACATAATGCACATAAATATAATATATGTATATATATATATATATTATTTATATTTATATTTATATTTATATATATATACGTATATATAAATTCTCCAAAAACAAAAATCCAAACAGAACTTTGATTCTGATAGAGTATGTTCCACTAATGCCATTTCCAGATGGATTTTCCAGCTTTTCCTTCATTTTCCAGGTGCATAGACTTTGTATTTTTACAAAGCCTGCTTTGTGCAATAGGGCCTCGGTGTCCTCAAATATAGAATCATCTTTGATTATCCTCAGCTGGCTCCTATTGTCCTCTAGTTGTCTCAGTGCAGAGAGATACCAGTTGTGAGCAGTTAGATGAGCAGACGCAACCTGCTAATTGGGCCCCAGTAAGGGAGCGCTGGAAAGGCCGCTTTGACCTTCAGGGGCCTCTTCCACGTATAAAGACCCACCAGCTCTTTCTGTCCTTCATTAATAAGAAGATTGCTCGCTCTGTATTATAATGTCTGGGCACTTAAAACCTCACATTAACTCAGATATCCTGATTCTATAAACACCAGAAATGACAGAAGTGTCTCCTTAGCTATTGATTTTTGTTGATGAAGCGCAGGTTCTGTTGGGAAATTAGTGAGGATTAGTTGGTGCTGCTTGGAATTCAAGGTGAACATTGGAACTGGGTTTGACTTGTTTTTGCAAACTGGCCCAAAGCGCAGTGACACCATTCCTTGGCTCCACACATCATGCTGCAGAAACACTGGCTGGTCCATGCATGTAGGTGAAACATTTACACAATAATGAGGGCTTGAGGATTCCTTTTAATGAGCACAGGAGGTGAACATACAAGCAAACACACAACAACAACAACAGCAACAACAGTGGCCTCAAACGTTAACAAAAGAAAACTAAAATAGTGATGCGCTGCTGGCGTGCAAAAGAGTGTGGACAGGTTGGGAGACGAAATTCTAGCAAAAGCTTTGGCGGCAGAATGCATCTTCCACTGAGTTTCCAAAGTCTTTCTCCAGTAGGAGGAGTGTAATGTTAACATTTGACGGCTGGTGAAAGAATTGATAAAATTGGAACTCAATAAACTCAGAAACATCTGAGACACAGAATAAATCTAATTCAGGGTTTAAATGTAACTTGCAACCACACTGACAGTTGTGCATCCCCCGACTTTGCCTTGGGTAACATCGGTACACAAATATGTCCTCCCTCCCCCAACTCACCCTCAGGGGGACTCACATGAAAGTCCACACTTCGATTGATATCTAAGCATTTGGTCTGGATACCAGAATGAGACATAGAAATGAGATCTGCAGGCTATAAGGTGAACCAGGGCCACCTCGAGCACGAGTGTCGGTCTGATGCCACTGGAGGTTTTGTTCTGTGGGTGTAGTAGGGCTAATCATGAGGAATCCTCTTTGGAGGAAAACCAGCAAGAGCAACTTAAGAGAAAATGACGGCTTTGTCTCAAACTCGTGGTGCCCAGCAGCAGTGGCTGAGTTTGTTGGACTTCTGAATTGGTAAAACATCTGTCCTATTAGCTGAGAAGGCTGAATGCACTCCTCCAGAAGAAATGGCCTTGTGGCTCAGAGATCACACAACGGATAGTGGTGGAATGAAGTCATCTCCAAAGCTAATGGTCATCCAAAGTATGTGAGGACACCATCACAACACAAACCCTGCTTTTTTTTCCTTTGAATCTCTGATGTTGGTGATTGTCCCTGAAGAAACACCTAGAAGTTTCCCCTTCTCAAGAAAGACTGAAGTCACACTGGTTCGGTGAGACACTTAGCAAACTCTCTCCCTGTACTTTTAATGAGCCTCACACTCTCTTGCTCAACACTCGTGCTCTCTCGTTGGCCTTTGTAAAACTGTTGCCATCTACAGAATACATTTCAGATTCCCCTCGAATCTTCCAGATGGTAAACATGCAATCTTGCTAGTTGAGTGTGTTCTCTTGTTGGCACATTACAGCAGAAAAGGAAAAGGAAACACTCAGCACAAGCAGTGCACGCAGCAAACAAATCACTTCAGAACTCACATTTTCAAGAGCAAATGAATGAGAGCGCATGTTTACTGGTGGAGAGAGCAAGAGTGAGAACAAGAGGGAAATGTTATTGCCTCCCACTGTGTGTTTGCTCTCCCAGAGACGCAGTGGTTTTATCATATCGCTGTCATCCATGCAGCGAGTGTGTGACACCATCTCCCAACACACGCACACACGCACACATGCACACATGCACACATGCACAAAGATGCACTACCAGCATCACCAGTGTCAACCTAGCAACAACCTCAGATTGTGGATTTTACCAAAGAAAAAATGGCTGGTGAGGCAGTTTGACCCAACTTTAGCCTGTAATAATTTTGCCTGTATTGGTTCGATGGTGGAACAGAGGACGAGTTGCATTCATGCTGTGTTTACTTTCTGCGCTGCCATTTGTAACAATGCCACCTTACACTTCCTCCTGTTCTGGTACAAAACAATGGTCTCCTCCAGGTAAATTTATTGCAGACTTCAGAGGAGTTTGTTCAAAGTTCCCCTCTAAGTACCTCGAGTCTGTGGCACCATTATGAATTAATGAGGATGTTCGGGTGTCCTTGGAAAAATGTGTGGTGGCAGCTTTGAAATGTTTCAAAATTCCCTGCAGTCAGCACTGAAATAGACAAACCAGCACACACGCACACACACACACACACAGACACTCTGAATTGATTTGGTGAGCACAGGGAATTGCACTCATTCATGAGATTAAACTGAGCACAATTGTGAATTTGTTGTGAGGCGACAGGTGGAACATGTTTTAGTGCCAGACCTTTAGAGATGAATGTCAACTGATAAGGCCAGAACAATATATACCACCTGCTTGCATCCAGGATATTGATAAGCTTGGCTAATGGAATGTCTGAATACAATGGTACCCCTCCATACTGATGTAATTTACTCCAAAAATGAAGTTTGTATAGTGGAAAACTTGTATCTCAAAACAAATTTCTCCATTTAAAATGATAAAAGTCCAATTATTCCAATCCAACCCTAAAATACTGTATATCGATATACAAAACAACACACTATTGTATTTAAAGCAGAATTAAAGCAATATCTGTACTAATTTTTGTTATCTTTCTGTGCTCCTGCACTAACCCCTCCCAATCAGCACCTCCACGCCCAAAGTTTGCCCCAGAAACAATTTCATCAAGTACTGCGCTGTCCAGTCCACAGGTTCAGGATAAAAACCTTCAAAGTCTCATTCAGGGACATTTTCAAATGCATGTAATACCCTATGACACAAAATGGTCTTTCAACTGCCTCTCGTTGATCAACAGCAGCTTCTAAACATCATTTAGGAGTTGTGAACGTTGTTCTGTATCACGGTAACTCCTTCGTCCCCATCAAGCTTCTGAATTTCTTCCCTTCCTCTTCAGTATCATGCAGACTGTTGATGACAAATGGCTGTAAAATTTTGCCAGATTAATTACACCGAGACCATGTTTGTGTTTTCCTGACAGCTCCCTCAATTGAATGAAAACTGTATCCTTCTTCCTTTTAGCTGCACTGTCTTATTCACCCGTCTTCCAGGGCAACATCATGGATTACAAGGTTTCATCGCACAAACCACCAAAAACCATAGAAAGGCGCATATGAATGCAGAGATGCCTCCACAAAGAGAGAACAATGCAACGTGGTGTGCAGCGGCCAGCATCACATGGCATAACCACAGCATTGCTCGCAAAGAGAGCAAATGCTCGGATAACAAGGCAGATTTCCTAAGAATTTCGTGCCGGTGACCTAATATGTCCGCATTTACATTATACTTGAATGTTTATTTTTGACCATTTTCATTATGACAGAGTATGAGTACAGCACAGCTTTTAAAAAGCTTAATAAGCAGTAAGATATCAATTCTAAACAGTAGTAGTGTCCAATGTGTGTGACTTTGCAGGTTGTGGGTTTTTTTTTTTATTATTACCTGTTGATCTTTGCTATTTCATTCACTGCATTTATGGTGTGCAGCTTCTGTCTTGCTGTCTGTTTAATCATCTGGGCCGCTCTAGACTTTTTTCTTGTGAGGTTGATTAAAGAATTTCCCTCTTGGGTCAAAGAAGTATTTGAAACAATTGAATGATGATATCACATGGATCTGTGTTCCAACTGATGTTGGAGGCTTCGCTGCAGTGGCGGAGGGTGGCGGGCAAAGTCCTGCAACACCAGGTTCAAGAAGGGGCTGGCGATAATGTGTGTGTGAGTAAATCAATTGATGGCACATATACGGCAATGGCAAAACGATGATGATGACTACGCTCTCGCCTGCCAAACACTCGCGGCACGGTGGTGATGAATTCCTCGGCTCGCTGCACACGTGACTCCGTTTTCAGTATGACCTCACATGTGGGGGAGCCAAAAGGGATTTCCGCATGATGATTTAGACACAGTGTGTGCGTTTGTGTGTGTGTCACATCAGCTAAACGCCAGAATCACTCATCACGTTTCCTCACTATGTGCTCCACAAATGCTATTAAACTCAAACATTAGTGTGGATTTATTTGGCCTATTTTCAATTTCAAACACTGAGCTCCTGCTGAGGAAAAGATGGTGATCTCAAACGCCTCACTGTTTCCTGCATCATGTTATATTTGGTGTCAATTACAAAGAAACTGTTGCTCTATTGACTCAGTTTGACTCAGATCACATTCCGCTTCACTTTGTGGTTAATGACTCCACTTATCTGCACTCCGGGGGGGAATCCTCCCCACACACACATAGGCGCATACACATTAAGGTGCCCATTCAAATGTTTCAATTCACCCGCAAACAATATATCAAACAAGCATCTGGCTTTTCTGTGCGACGCCTGCATGTGAGACAATGCTGATACAGAGATGTAGGAGGACGTGAAAACACAAAGGGGGCTTAGCGATACTGACACATGCTGGCTGGGACAAAACGAGAGAGAGAAAGAGAGAGAGAGAGAGAGAGAGAGAGAGAGAGAGAGCGCAAAGTCTGTTGAGAATCTGGAGGCGCGCATACACACATAAACACACATAAACACACATAAACACACACACACACACACACACACACACACACAGGAAATCATCTGTCATGCTTCCTGTCAGATGCTGCGGTTGTCTAGCTGCAAATATTGATCGCAGACCATCAACTGCAATAGTTTCCTCTGTCTAATCTCTGTAATCTATCCATCCTGCCCTCACAGTGGACATCTACTCCTTACCTTTTTGCCCGTTGTTGAGTAAGCCACTGCGTGGAGGCGCCTCTGTTGCCTGAGTGTCTAGAAAGAGGTGGTTTTCAGGCAATGCTGTAGATCAAAATCTGCACGATGGCGCCAAAGAAACAGCAGTAGCCGTTTTTAGATCATGTCTGAAATCCAAACTTGTGTTTTGAATTTCATGTGATGTTCATTGACCTTTTGATATCCATCAGAAATTATTATACTCACACAGGTCTTGCGCCTGGTTTGACATTGTGCTTTTGGATATCTTGGATGCCACAGTCCCGCGGTGCCTTTGTGTGTGCACATGTGAGCTTATGCATGTGGGTGTGTGTTTACAGTTCCACCAGGACCATCTATCAGACCTCCGAATTATTAGGTGTCATGTGCACTGTGCTTCATCTGCTCTTGTGTTCTTCGCGTCGCTTTGAAAAATGAAAGCGAGCGCAGCGAAACCATATTTTATTCCAGCTGATTGACTCCATGTGGTCGACTTCTATTGCACTCAGGACTGGTTAAGACACTGATTGATTAATTCATTTATTGACTCTGCAGCTGCAGCACTGTATTAAGAAAAGCTAATTACATGAAGACACAGGTCCCATGTCTAATGTCACAAAGTCTAATCCTCCGTTCTTTCTACTGTGATCACACTGGTGTTCTGCAGATTATTCTCAAAGTCTGTGTGTTTTCTAGATCTCCTGTGTCTTGTGATGATGTATTTTTGATTATTCAGATGTAGCAAAATGGTTCATATGGGGCAGCAGTCGTCCTGGAACTACATGCTCCAGGTTGCAGGTTTGATCGAACCAGGCACAAGACCTGTGTGAGTGTAATATAACGTTTCCTTTAAAATTTCTGAAGGATGTCAAAGCGTCAAAACAACAAATACATACACTCCTTGCTGCACAGACCTTAGATGCTGCAGCAGCCATTTTTCGATGTTATTGGTATGACACAAACAAGATTTGTCACCCTCTGGAGCCTAAGAGCTCTTTAGGAGACAATAGCTAGAGGGTGTCTCAGCCTTCATTGCATTGAGGGCTGGTTTCAGATTTAGCCTGACGAATAAAGCACTTGTTTTGCTTTTTAATACAATGGGTAGTCCGTGTACACCCCGGACCAGATCGATCGATACCACCTCAGGGGTTCATATACAGTTTAATCACTTTGAACATTCCAGCTTCATTGCCACCTCTGCCTCCTCTCTGAAGTGTCCAACAACCTTTCACAGCTGTCACAGCAAGTCAGACTACATCACTGAACGAATTCTGTGGCAGTTGTGCAGTGATACTTGGTTCCTTCCAAGCAAGACTTGAGTGTCAGTGGAGGACAATAAGTCATTTTATCCTGGGAAGATGCTCTCAGCAGGTTGCTCTGTCCTGCTGTCTCCATCTTTGGCTGAAGGCTCTGATAGCATTCGTGGTTCTGTTTTACATTATGCAAGGCGGCTATTTCTTATGTTGAGTGAGATACGTGAGTATATTTGTAGAATGTGTGTTTTCCGGCCCCATCCATTTAGCAGTTAACAGATCCACTGGAAAAAACGTGTTCCAAGTTGTTTACTTTGCACTTAACCTGATTTCAACTTGATTGTTCAAGTTCCAAAAATGAGTCATCTAAAACCTAAAAACTGGCCCTGCTGGTGTTTACCGGGGGAACATTTCACTGTTACAACAGAAAAGGAGGACTGAGGTAGGTGAACGATGGATGACAAACAGGCAAGCTACATTAGGAAGAAAAGTGAAGGAAACAGACAAAGCCATGGGAGCTGAGATGCATTGAAGGAGCTGGAGGCAAACCTCTAGACTCCCAAAAGGCAGGAGCACAGGCAGCAGAGAACCTCAAGGGAGCAGAACACAGAGGCCAAGGGGCTAGCCAGCACACAAATAAGACAGAGCAAAATGCTTGAGATGAGGCAGAAGGACAGACAACAAGAAAATACAATAAATTGAAAGTGGGTAACTGACGAGAAACTGGTGCACAAAAAGCAATCCAAAAAACAGGGCACCAATAACACAGATAATAAAGACAAAATGCAGCCAAAGAGAGAAAAGGAAAAATCTGCTGGACCAGATGTTTTATAATATGTTGAGCTCGAAAAGAAAATACAGAAAAAACAACAACAATTGATCATTGACAGAAACAAAAAGGCAGCAAGAAAAGAACTAGGACGAACAAAAAAACAGAATACAGGAAGATAACACTGACCCGACACAGGATCCCGACAAAAACCAAAACATTAGGCCTACTGGACCACCAAGCAGGACAGCTTGTCTCAGGAGATCTGATCCTCACAGTGTCAATTCCTCAGCTAAACAGTTTTCACTCAGTAGGAATATGCGGTATAGCAGCAAAATTTCAATTTTGGAAGATCTGAGAGGGAACTAATGCTAATTCCGAGAGTACTCCTACGCTGTGACTCTCCCTCTCACTCTCACTCTCTCTCTCTCTCTCTCTCTCTCTCTCTC